>JAVQJD010021668.1:0-48150 GCA_036023655.1 Nannoperca australis
AGAATTTGTTACTTGTTTTGATAAATAATTTTATATATACAATGTCAAAAAACTGTAAAAATGGTCTATTACAACAAACAAAACAGCTGTAAGAGTAATCAGTCATACTGGCAGTGAGGCTTATCAGATATGGAGGACTCTTGTTGACTGATATGATATTAGCCCACAGCAGATGGTACTATGATTGCAGCTCAGTGGCCCTAAAGTCTGGCTAAGGAATCTGTGTGCATGTGTTTCAAGGAACCAATTGTTCTCACTTTAGAGACACGAGCCAGACAAAAATCTAAAATACATGCCCCCACACACACAATATGAACATAACAATGAAGAATTATATATTCACACAAGGCATTCTTACTTCTTTAAATTATCTGGAAACCATATTTTAGTTTAGCTTAAAGGGTCTTTCACAGAGCAGGATGTGCTTGGTGTGCATGTGTGTGTCTAGTTACACATGTTTTTGCAGAGTGGCCATTTGTCCTGTTGTGAGTCAGCATTTTAGTTGGCCTCTGCTACCCCTTTATACAATTCTTATAATCACCATCCTCCCTCAAAGCAACCTGACGAAATATGTAGTGCTGTCATTCTCCATGTGTGATTAATATAAGTTAACCTGCCGGGCCCTAAACTCACTAACTCACACTCTATTTAATGTAGGTGAGGTGCCAACTGTGAATCATACCAGGAGCAAAACTCTCCTTGCATCCGGAGCTGGTAAAAATAAATAAATTAAGAAATTAGATTAGAAATTTTTAAAAACACCCTCCCACCTTTGGACTACCCTTAAAGAAAGACAGGAAGGATATGTTTCGATATAAACTAGAATATGGAAACAAAATCGTTTACACATTCCTCCCACATAAGCTCAGGTTTTCAGCTAAGTTTCAGTGGTGACGCAGATAAGTTTGTGTACCACAGAAACTCTTCTTTGAACAGGGCGTCGTGCTCCATGTGTAAAAATGCTTTCACTACACTGTGACCAAGCCTAGAAAACTGATAATGTTAACAGTGTGACTGTCGGAATCAGTTACTTTCAACACTGGAGCTTCTCTTCCTAGTGACGAAAAGTGTAATTGTCAACTCTGGTTATGATACACCTTGTTAAGCTCACTGAAGGGCAGCAAAAGCCACAGGAACAATCATGATATGATAGGTGTTATGTTAAACAGTGCTTACATAAGCCTAGTTTTGTACCTAACTGAATGAAATCAAACCAGAACCACACCGAACTCCCTTACTCCCAGAAGCAGCATGTCTTAGCTTAATATAATAAACAAACTCCATGGCATGTCAAGTCTATTTAATTTCACGATTCAGATAAGGAACCAGATAAGCAACAGAGGAGGGATCCCTCTCCCAGGACGGACAGAGATGGAATAGATGTCGTGTTTACAAATTAGCCCACCATAGTAAAATTACAGTATGGACAATCATTATGACAAAATTATAAATAGATTGTAAATATACAGGAACAATGGATCCAAGAGGATGTTGAGCAACTTCAGGTGTCGCTGAACATAGAGAGAATCACCACCTCTACAGGGAGGTTCTAACAAAGAAACACACAAACGTTGCATATTGTATGTAAATGCGTGAACAAATCTTGAAATCACTGATGGCATGAATACGGCGTATTGGGAAAAACTTCCTTGGGAATAACATGGAATGCTACAATTAGGTTGTTTCTACAATCTTTTTTTTTTTTTTAAACTATGTAAGGAACATCATGTGGCTGTCCTCAGTTCAAACTGTAGGTGAAGGGGCCGAATACACATACCCTGTTTGACCTCCCTGTTCCTCCCCAGGCGTACTGGCCCCCTTTGTGTCATGCAAAGGGAGGCTGGGTGCCAATAAATAAGACAACAAGATTCTGGCTTTAACTCATCTGAGTCAAGAAAACGATCTTCAAAAGGACCCCCTTTTCTTCAGAGACTTCTAATCCCCCCTCCCTATCTACACACACACCTATTGACCCCCCCCCCCCCTCTTCCTGGAAGATAAGAGAACATTAAGCAGGCCTCTCACCAGACGCCCAGAGACATTCCTGGGTGACAGGGATTGAAAGAAACTCCAAACAAGCTGGAACTCTGAGAAAGTGTATAATACTATGAACCATGATGTAACAATGTTTCTTATGTATAGCTTTCCTTTTGCGGAACTGATTAAGCCAAGTCTGATACATGTAGCCCAAGGTTTACCAGATTTACAATAAGTCTCTTTAATGCCCTGTTGTATCATGGAACCACAGTGCCCCTTTTGGTCATGATCGCGTATGGTTTGCTGGCTTAGATGGGGGCTTTTTTATAAAGATCCAGCATAAGACTAACTAAAAGAGATTGTATTAACTACAGTTTATAATGGATGTATGAATTATAGTTATAGGAAATTATTATTGGATTTGATTAACAATAAGCAATAATGTGTATTTACAGATTTCTGAATGTAGTGGATAAATAGCTTATGTGTATGAGTGTTACAATAACCGTTGATGGGATTATAACGATTAGTTAGAAACCTCCTTGACTACCCAAACGCTGGAACAAAGAGCCATAAACCGAAGTGGCACGAAGAGGAAAGGACAACCCGTCGGCCTTCCCTAAAACACACCCCTTTATCTGACGAGATAAAAGGTGATGGCAGGACATTCCTCTTACTATTACTCTTACGTTCTTCGTCCTCTTTTCGGTTTAGTTTCTCCGGACTTTCTCCGGCCTTGTTTTTATTTTCGACGCCTAAGTAAATCAGTGAAAGTAATTCAGTTTGGTACTAAGATTACCCCCTCAGTTTTTGTAGCTTTTCAATATTCTTATGGACGTAGTTTTGACTGGCCATCGTATTAGAGTAAAGTTAGAAAACAACTCTGTTATTCGACTTCTATCAACCACAAACATCACAGCCAGCCTGCCTGCAGTTCGTTTGAACGCATCAGCGACGCAAGAGGACGCCCAAAGGACACCGCCAGAACAGCCCTTCATCTTTTACTGCGTTCCAGTAAGCCACGCTTTGCTGGAAGTCCGTGAGAGGGAAATAGAAGGCTAGCGGCAGTCCGGCTTTCTACATCGAACGACACAGGAGGACCCTCGACACATTGAGTAGGCTAAAATACGCAGTGCTGTGATACGGGTTGATGTTGAATAGGAGTTTTAATTTAGTTATTAGAAATTCACCTCAATACCCCACATCCCTAAATATTCCCCTTTTCTCACACATTTTCCATCATTATAACCCGAGCAATTCAGGTTCAAATTCTCCATTCCCCATCTGTTTTAATTGTGTTTAAGTGTGTATTATTTGTGTTTAATTACTAATTTCACCTAGTTAGAAATAAATCACCTCATACCTAAGTCCTTGTCTGTCAATAATGTTTCCGAGCAGAAATCAATGATCAATGCGTTTTAGAACTGCACGCCTCTGACTAGACTGATCAATCCAATCACAGAAGAGACTATGAGACTATGACTCCATACACAAATACTAACCACCACCAGATCTATATATTTACACAGCAATGCGAAAAGTGTGATTATGTTACGCCTACAAATGTGTAAAACAAAAAAGTTTTCTTGTATTGTTTTGTTGTTGTGTATGAGGAGCTGCTATCTACTGTGCCATTGTGTTGCTGATTACCCTGAAGGCATGTACTGTAGCACAATGATTACAATTTCTTCACAAAACTTCAAGAGACTCAAATGATATGCCTCAAGGCACACAGATCCCGGACATACAACACTCATACATACAGACAAATTCACACAAAGATCACAGCACAGCCTAATGCACACAGAACCTCACAGGCACAACGTACCTGCTGGGGTGGGCTAACCTAAGAGATCATCTGTTGATCGGTGGAAATAAGGTTGAATAACCTGCATATAGATGTATCATGGGTCAGAAAGGTGTGATTGATATGGGGATTTGCTCCAGAATAATATCTTTTTAGATCATACAAATGATGATGCAGGTTAGTTTTCTGAATGTGGATGAAGGTAAAGGTAAGTATACATATAGGTGAGCAAGTTCAAAATGCAGAGCTATGGCTGCACAGTCTGACCAAAATAGAAACCATGCATTAATAAAGCATATGATTTAGAACTCTGCATATGTTCAAATCTGTCAAGTTGCTGTGATAACAACCAGTACAACTGACTTGATTAACCTGGATACATGGCAGAGCCAAACTATTCATGGTACAGAGATGTATTAGGGCTTCAGGAAGACATGTAAAACATGAATAGCTCAGAGGACATCCAAATGGGTCTGAACTCTAAATGGACATGACATGACTACGCTCATTTTTTCAACTGAGTGCATGTACGCGTCCCTTGGCTGTACTCAAGTGCTTCTCTGGTGTATTTTGTATAATGTTCTCCAATTATGTGTCAACTTTTTGCCAACTAGTTTATTTTCCAGTACCTCTCCTACTCAGAATTGTGTACCTATATTATCCCGTCTCAGTTTTAAGATCCTAGCATTTTGAGGTTTCTGGGGTGAAGAAGTACTGTAAATATATTTTAAATGTTTAATACAAAATTTTGAAAATAATGTCATCCACAAAAAATAATCTTTCTCTGCACCTCCCCCATGGTCTTCCTTCTCCTCATCCTAATGCTGACAAATGGATAGAGGGTGCCAGTAGTGAACTAGAGAGGTGCTGAGACACCAGCTAGTCATCCATCTGCTCTATTCCCTCGGTACTGCCTTCCCCGTGGCAGAGGTCATACACTCGCTGGCTCAACTGTTACTAGAAAACCACACTTTCCTGACACATGCACACTTTCTCTGTAGCTCTCTCACATATGTTCCCCTCCCTCCCTCCAGCTTCTTCATCTTTCCTTTTTTTTGTGTCAATGCTGTTGATGTTCTGTCATTTCTCCCACTACGTTCCACTCTGAATTATGCAACAATGCCATCATCCTCTTCCAAATATCTTCTTAACTTTACTGTTTTTTGAAACCAACAAGAGGCAGTAGGCTTGGAACTGAATTCAGCACCAGGGACAGCTCTCGCAAATACTCTTCAGTTCTTTTCTTCACAACTAAAGGCGGGTTCAACATGTCTCAATAATAGAGGAGAACACAAAAACAGTAACGCCTTTCTCATGTGATGCAATATATAACAGCAGCCCTGAAATAAACAATCTGAAAAGGATTTAACAGCACTTTTAGATCCTATTACTGACCACAAAAAGTTGTTTCAAATGTTTCATATGTGGTTACATATCTGCTTTTTAGGAGTGTGTGCAGGTGCATGGGAGGGTGGGTTATTGTAAAATTCATAGCAGAAGATTTCTAATTAAGTATTATAATATAATAATAATAATATAATAATTAAGTCAGTGTATAATATAATTTGCACTTCACTGCAAAATAAATGTCATAATGTTTATAATTGTCTCACCATTATCTGGCAGTTAGAAGTGGAAGGTTAATGATCGTTTCAGCCTGTACAATGCTGTAGAGCAGTTAACACTGAGGAAATTCATTTTATTAACTTCATAATTACACTCATTAATACTTATAAGTCAAAATGTTGAACAAATGGAAATGGACCAAAACGTATTCTTCTTACAAATGTAAGAATGTAAGAAAAAACAGAACAACCAACCAAATTTGAGATATTAAGTTATATTTATAATATACTGTATATTTTACAAAACAGTAGAATCTACATACATCTACATTTATATACAGCAGATGCTAATAGGCATTTCTTTGTCTTATTTTTGTACTCTGATGTCTGACATCGTCATATGTTCAAGTTTCCTTGGTCCCGTAAAATAATTTGCATTGCATTAATGGTTTGTTAAAGGTCTTGTGAATACATTTCACTTCATTACTGAGAACTTTCACTTTGCATGCAAGCCTGATACCTCACTGCATATATGCACGTGGTCACTGTAAGTAACGAAATATATATACGGGCAGTTTTGCAGAGTTGTTGCTCTACATTTTGGCAACCTATTTTAAATGCTCTGCCAATCCTAACAAATTCTCTACTACCCTCTCTTTCTGTCTCTCTCTCCCTCATACACACACACACACACACCCTGAAGTCACTGAGCAGGCTGCTCCTGAGTGACAGAATAATCAGTGATTAAACACTTCAGAGATGGCATCCACTGGAGAATAGATCACAAAGCATTCTACACACAAGATTGATTGAAACATGACTTTCAAACGCAGTGTGTGAGTGTGTGTGCGTGCGTGTATATCTGTGCCTCTGTGTGTGTGTGTGTGTGAGAGAGCAAAAGTCAGTACAAAAGCTTAAATCTCTGGTACAAGCTGAGCAGGGTGGGAACAACAGGGGTTCTTATTCACTTCCATTCCTTTTGCATTTCACATAGTATGTAGGTGTTCATAGCCAAGCATGTATCATTCATAGGTGATAGTGTGTGGAATGTTAGTGAGGTTTTTCGGGGTACCTACCATTTAATTCCAGTTTCAATATCACCTCTCTTCTGTGACAAGATGGTGCTACATAAAAAGGTATAAAGCTTTCTAGTACCATCTATGATCAAATGTGAAGATGCATCTATAAAAAAAAAACAAGCGTAAACACAAATGTACATGGCAACAATAAAATACACTTAAACCTCATTTATTGCTTATCAGATTCAGATAGATGACCTGGTGGCTTCTTTGCCCTTAATGGATCATTGTTCTTATGAGCACATGGCAGAATCAGATATGCCTGAGAACTCTTCTCCATGAGATGTGAAATAACCTTGACTTTGAGGCCCTAAAAACAAACTACTTCAGTTGTATATTTCATTATATTTCACCGACATGCCGAGTTTCCTCGGCTTTGCTGCGTGTGGTATTATTAGTATTCTGTTTGAGAAAGGAAAAATCTGGAAAGCAGAGATGGCTGGCGAATGCTAAATGTGCCCCTACAAACGGTTATGTGGTCGTTACTTATATTGCTGTCTCCCTCTCTCAATCCATATCACATACACACTTGTAGTGTGTTTCTTGTTTACTCTCTGATGGGCTAATTGACATGAAATCACTGGCTTGCCTTAGCCTCCAACATGCAAAGCCAAAAGACCCCATGTGGAAAGCACCACCTTCAGGCACCAAACACAGATTTTGAGTCATCATCCTGCATCACATAACATGTTCCTATCAATTAGGGAAGTTGTTTTCCATACCCAAGGGCAAGGGTGGGGAATCATATGGGAAGCTGACAACACAGAGGGAACATGTTTTGAATGTAGGGACTCGCTGCACGCCATCTTTTCCTTGTCACTAAGGCTGGGACGTATTCTAAAGGGACCTTTGTTACCCCTGAGTGCTGGTTTGTTTTTTACAACTGGCAAACAAGTTTTTCAGCATCTTGTAGCTGTACGAATCAAAGCAAGCCACAAAACACTCTAGGGCAGTGATGGGGAGCAACAAAATAACTTCTGGCAAAACAAATACTGGGAATGCCATCTTTTAGAATTAACCAAGCCAAAAGAATCACTGGATATTCAATATCAGCACCTAAACCTATGCTGTTACTGAGCAGGAAACACTCAACAGAGCAACACAAGTTGAAAGGGTATTTATGAGCGGTGTTTGAATTTAAGCATGCCTGAATTGATCAGATATCACAGATGTACAGTGCTGTCAAATTCAAAAAACAATGGCACATCAATGATTTGGAAGAAAAACTTCTTAAGCTAGCATCTAGTTTGTTGTTGTATATACGCATATACATATATGCATATGCAGTATATATGTATATGTATATATATATATATATATATATAAATATAATTCCCAAAGAATGTTGCATCCATCCATCTACACTGCTGGGGTCTTCACTCTGTAAGTCCTTGCACAATGTAGAGCTGTTTTTATGTCTTGACTACTTGACAATCCAAATCCAGTCTCAATGTCATTTGAGATCTGTCCAAATCATGCGACTCTTGTCAAAACAAGTCTTAATTAGCAAATAGCTGGTTTACAGTTCTGCATTGTTGTATTTATACTTTGGCAGGTCAGAAAGGTGATTTATCTATTTTTAACAGAAAGAGAAATAGCAATAATGGGAAGAGTAGGAGTAGGAAGGTGGATGGGGAGAAGGGCGGCTTAAAATAACAGAAGCGCCGGGCATTTTCTCAGTGAGTGTGTTGAGAATCTCCCTGTGAAATCTCTTTAGGGGATGTAAACCAGAGCTGTGGATTTGAGACTTGGACTGGAGTTTGGCTTAAGTCACAAAAATAAGGATTTTAGATTTTCTTGGACCGTTATGAGACTTGACTTAAAGATTTGACTCGCTCATGACTTGACTTGAAAGCAACAACTTTCATGGCTTGGTTTTGATATAGTTTTAACAATCCAAAAATGCAAACAGGTCTTGCATAGATAAGACACCTTGAACATTTAACTGTTTAACCCAGGGAATCACTAAAACTGCTTAAATGTTATTCATTTTAATGGTCAGAATTCTGATCTGAAAGATTTGCCACTAGCTAACAATTTGCTTAAGAAGACCTGTGACTTGACTTGGACTAGTCTTGTTTGACTGGACTCTTGGGACATGCCCCAAATAAAACCTATGATGTGTAAACACAGCCAGTTCAAGTGAGGCAACCGACAACCCAACCAGCAGGCTATTATTGTCACACAGGCTCTTAATATGCATGATGTGTTTTACACCGGGTCATGCTCTCTGTGTTAGTGATATATGGGACATGTCACCAGTGTCAACATCCTGTCCACACTCATGATAATAGGATAACATTCTCTAGTGCTCAGAGCATTAGATATCCATCTCCACAAACAGCACTAATCAAACACCCAACACCTGACATCTCTCACACACACACATAAACACACACTCATCTCATCTGGCACCCCTCACCATAGCGCACCGTGACCAAGTGATGGATCTGATAAGTAATGGGTGATTAGCATTGCTTCCCACATTGGTGTGGCTGCCACGGTTGGCTGAGGGGCAGGGTGTTGGGAGGAGATGTGGTGAGGGGGGTGGGAGGTGTCATGATAGGAGGCAGGAAGTAGAAGCGATTGACGTTTCAGTACATTACTTACACAAGGCCTGACATGTGATGAGACAGGGACCATTAATAGAACTACTTGAGGCTATTGAAATGGGCATGGGGCTGGACTGCACACACATGCACTAATCTCTCATTCTCTCTCTTTCACCACGCCCTTCAATTGATTTTGGCCACAAAAAATCCTGTTGAGCATGGGGATCGTTATTACATTTAAAACAAATAGTGCATTAAGGACATTCTTGAGGTGGCTTACTAATGCTTTATTTGTGTCTTCATCAGTCTATCTTTTATTTAAGTTTAAGTGTTCGGAAAAGTTAAGCCTGTTTTATTCAATACTCTTGTCTGCCAGTGTAGTTTTGTAATTTGCATCGTGAAGGATCAAATTCTCTCGTTGCTCTCAACTTTCTGTGTATGTATTGTAACTCCGTTCAAATAAATGGAATGTGAACACTGGTGCTTCCCTTTGTAAACATCGCCTTATCACCCTACTCTGCTGAAGCCTCCCTATTGTTTATCTCCTGCGCTGGTAATGGGACAGAGTAATTTCTCATTTGTAACAATATCAAAAAGCAATTACAGGCCTGTGACTAAAAGCCACTGAACAATGTCCACCATCAATCATTGGAGAGGAAAAAAGCAGAGTGCGCAAAGACATTTCAACCCGCTTATTTCCCCTGCCTCTTGCTCTGGTATTTGTGCTCAGCTGAACCTCGCCCCGGCTTTATGGCTGCGTGGGTGCCACCGTGAAAGGGCATAGACCTGTTGATATCCAGCTAATTATTGGTCTTATTTTCCAAGTTAAAATGGCAGTATCCAAACACTGCACTACAAATGTTGTGGTTGAATACACAGCTATACATACTTACAGCAAGCCTTGTTCACTATGTCCACTCATGGCATGTGTGGCAGGTGCAGCAGTGTGTACCTGTCTCACTAACTTTAAAGAAGCAGCCACATTTCAAAGATGCTTCAGTATGAGTTTTGGTGGTATCATTGTCAGTTTGCTAATGACTTTTCTTTTACTATCACACAGTCCAAATGAATCATGTGTTGGAGAGATTGGAATATTGAATTAATCTTGAGGTCAAAGACTGATCACTGATCACCTCAGCCAAGTACTGACATCTGCAATACATGTACAGTATGTGCATGGCATTAACTTCTCATTTACATACAGTAAAGTATATGCATTTTTAACATGCAGTGCTTTGACTTTGAAGCATCATTGACCGAGGGCTATACCGTGAAGAGAGCACCCAGTGTCTTTCAATCCATCTGTCATGTCTGTCTTCGACATTTTCTCTGCCCAGGGCGTGTATTGACAGCCTATTTCCTCCCCCCCTCTGCTAACCCTCCACCTCCTTTCTCTCAGACACACACACACACACACACATATACTGTCTACCCCTGCAGGCCAGGTTCATCAAGAGCAGAGGATGGTGTCCACAGCTGATCGATAAACGTGTTTGTGTCCTTCTGTGTGGGTGCGTATTCCTGTTGTGGAGAGGTGACACTCCTGTAATGTCTTTTTAGGATTCCAGACAGGTACGGTACACAGCAGGCAATGAGGCTTAGAGAAAGAGAAAAGAGGTGGAATGTGAAAGCGCAAGAGAGAGACAGGGAATATAGGAAGAGCATAAAAATCATAAAGGGATAAGGGGATGATCAAAGAAAAAGAGACTGAGGTGAGGTTCTTTGTGATTGCCTATGGGGGATTCTGCATTAGAGTGAACAGGCCAGGTGTGTGTCCAGGGTCAGCAGCAGTGCTTTATGCCATTAGTGCTGGTCAAAAGGTGGCGGATCTGAACACAAGGACATGGACTGACCTGCTGGAAGGTCAGCCCACCCCCACACACACACACACACACACACAGATTCTCTCTCACATATATGCACATGTAGCTCCATGGACAGAGCCTTTGGATGTGGTGTTAAGAACATCTGCCTGCTATATACCGTCGGCAGTGATAATTATTTGATGCCGGTGTATTGTGAGCTTTATCGTAACTGGCAAGGGCACATTTTAATGTCTGTCTCTTTGCCACTACTTCGCGGTTGTGTGTCTCATTCCCGCACGCATCACCCCCCTCTGGCTTAGTTTTTCCATTTCTCTATTGAGCAAGCAAAGACAGAAGGATTATGCTGATAAATTCAACAAAGACAAGCTGAAAGACTGAGTCAGAGGACACAGGAGTGAATAAGCGTGCATGTGTGTTTGAGGGAGTGCATGTATGCATGTGTGCATGTGAGACTGTGCGAGCATGTGTTTACACTGGTACGTTTGAGTGTCTTTATGCATTCTTGAGAATAGGTCCCTCCGTACATGGTTTTGCACTCCCACAGCACATTCTATAACGTCCTTTGAAGTCTTTGACTTTGTCACCTGACATTTCTCTTTGCGGAGGTACCTGTGGGAAAGACCAAGACGGCAAACTTGACCGACTTACATTTTGAGATTTAAGCTGTAAAAACAACATACCACTTGTTCACTTGTCATCTTGCTCACTCTGAAGGCAGTGCGCCAACTGACAAAGCACAATCTAAAAAAAAACAGCAGCTTGAGCTGGAGCCGATGACATGTTGGTGCAAGGCAAAGCTCCATGGAAGCTTCCCTCGGCACAGCAGGGTGGAAGGAAGTGAATAGAAATAGATGTAAGGGCTGAATACATTGCCTACACCTATACCCAGCAGTGGAGGAAGTATTCAGATCCTTTGCTTAAAGGTTCTACATGGAGTTTTTAGAAAGTCCTTGTTATTAATGACACCGGGGGACGTTAAGTGATCTGCAGTCACTCCTGTCGCACGATGTAGTCACCAGCAAGCATCCTGTTAGTATGTGTAATTCCTATAGGCTATTGTACCTATATTTTTTAGGACCATTGACTCCATAATACTAACTAGCATAAGTTTGTATCATGGATTACGTTAGATGGTGAAGTAATTTGGCAAGATACCCAACTAATATATCTACCTGATAGTATTTTTCTAATGATAATGATAGCAAGCAAGCAAGATAAGGTTAGCAAGCTAGATATAACTTAGCTATGCTGCATGGATCTGGCGTTGGTTGCATTGTAGCGAGCTAGCCAATTTACCAGGCAGATCAGTCTGTATGAATTAGCTGATGTTATGTACTTAAGACATTATCATGATACGTTAGCTAGCTAGCAATTTGTCCACCTTAGCAAGCTAAGTGGACGTTGTCTTTGACTCTTTGTTGTGGTGGTTGTGGTGAGTTGACGTTAGTGGACTCTAAGCTAACATTTGCTAGTGTTGCACACTGTTGGTTCTGTAGAGGAGCTGAAGCGAGGCAAGTCACTCGGGAGTGTGCATAAACGTCACATCCATTGGATTTTCCCGGTCAGAAGTCGTTTACATAGCAATCTGTTCACACATTGGCAATACAAAGCGATGAATAGAGTGTAAATTGCTACACATAGTACCTTTAAGTAAAAGTACTAATACCACACTGTAAAATACAACAATGCAAATAAAAGTCCTGCATGTAAAATGTTGCTTGAGTTAAAAAGTATGTAAGTATAATCAGGAAAGTGTACTAAAAGTAAAAGTATTCAATGCAGAAAAATTGATAATTAAAAGAAAAAAGTAGCAAGCACTCATAGTTGAGAAACTGGAACCATGAAACCTTGGTATTTTGCATGAATAATTATTTAATCATTATTATCATATTTGATCAAAATGTTGACGAATCTGTAAATCAACTAACCATTTCAGATCTACTTGTATATTTTGTTGGAGAGTTGTATAACAAAATGTATAACAAAGTATCATATTTAATAAGCTCTTTTTTATGTTACAATCTTAATTTGTAAAATATCTGCAGTAGTAAATAAACCTAATTCCATCAGATAAATGCAACACAGAAGGACAATATTTCCCTCCATGTGCAGTCATACGAAAATGATACCTGCTTAAGATAATTCTTAACATGAGCCTACACAGACTCAAACATAAGCTTTCCACAAAACAAGGCTTTTTACAAAATGCTTAATCTTTCATTAACTGGGTTTACAATGGCTCACTATTTGTTGGTGTAGCAGATGAACAAGTGAGCCACAAAAATGAAAGTTTTCATGAAAAAAATCTCAACTTTCTCTCTGCCCCTCTCTTGCGCTCTACGTCTCTTTTTATCTCTCGTGTGCTCTATCCACTTGCCTACAATTACCAGCATGGTGAATCTAAAGTCATGGGTGGATTTTAGCTCTGTAGGTCTATGGGTCAACAAACACACTTCAAACACACTGAGAGGGGACCAGCAGCCAAATTGACTCAGCTGAACGGGAGACCGCTGTCTCTCTCTCCCTTTCTCTACTTTCACTTCCCTTCCCCCGAGGCACACACATTTTTATTTTGTATTTTTTGTACACAGGAGCCTGTGATACCAAACATGAATCAGAAAGAAAATAAAGGAACAGCATGCCAACATTTTTCAGGGAAAGCAACATCTACAAATTAAATGTCTCTGTGTGCATATCCATGCATTTGTGATTCGGTGCCTTTTGTAAGATGAGAAAACTGATTATGTTTGCATGTGTCTGTGTGTATCTGCAGTATGTCTGCATTTCTGTGGTTTGATGCACAGATATGTGTGTCTTCAGGCTCTTCCATGTCTTCATCAAAATGAAACAGATAACTCTCCATTTGTAAAAGCTCTTTATCCCTGCCCCCTGCCCTTGTTGCTATCTCTCACTCTGGCCTGGGGACAGCTCCACACCCGGGACATTCTTGCACAATCCTATCCCAGGATCTGCACAATCAATATGCACTGGCTACTTTTTTAATTATACAATTCAGCCACCCCACATGCTATCTAAGTCCCATTTCCCCTCCCTACACCAACATCCCTCTCTATTTCTGCATCCATTTTCTCATTGTTTCTCCAATTTCTTTCTTTTTAAATAATTATCCCCACAGTGACTGAATGCACAAAAGCGAGCCAGCACGCATACACAGTCTTCTGCTTCTCAGCCAATGACTAACAGTCTCATTTAGGCTTATTATTAATAATACCTGTTTACTGGGCAGGCCTTGGCATCCTGCTGTCACTTAATTGTCTCTTGGGCTGATTGTCACGCACAAATAAAGCCATCTAGGAACTATTTATGATGGTTTAGGCACAACAGTAAAAATGTGTTACAAAGAGGGGACCAAACCAGCCACCCAAACAACTTATAGATTTTTGTTGGAGTGGAGCTGTGGGTGTCAAAAGGTCAGTGATATTGGTATGGGTGAAAAGGTGAACTTCATTAAGTCTGATTTGAACTGGGGTCGGAACCTTCTGACTGAGAGTGAAGAAGAATATATATATATATACTTGTTCCGGCATTCTACAGCAATGCAACTAGACGAGATGGCATATCGTTTCCATAGCCACAACTCTCTGCACTTCTGTTCTCTCTGCCGGCTTTTCAGGGTATTTTGTAGCTGGATATCATTCGTATCATCTTAAAATATGAATGAGGTTTGTGATAATGAGTAAATTGCCACAGTTCAATGGCATTTTGATGTAAAAAATGAGAGGGTCGAGATGACCAGCGGACTACGACCTGATTGGCTGCTGAAACAGGTGACATTCCTTTGGTTGTAAAACTACTAGACTGAGCTTGACAACTCGACAAGCTCAGTCTCTGGTGTCGCCATCAGCCAGCTTGAGTCCAGCTGAAACGGGCCAGTTCACACTGCTGCAACTTTTCCCTGCAACGTTTTAAAATGGTTTTGCAAATTGTAAATCCTTGGTCTGAACTGGCCTTTAGAATACCATTGGGATTCATCATTCAGTGTTTTTTGTTTTTTTTGCAAATCGAAGCAGAAAAGAAATCAGCATTTCCTACTTTGTTCCTTTGTGACGTCCTATCTTAGGTTTTGAAAACAGACAGAGGTATCAGGTTAACACCTTGCATGTAAAAAGGCAAAATACAGACAAAAGTCAAGGCAATGACATTCACTGATTACTACATATAAAGAAAGTATGCAGAAGAGATATGAAGATGGGGACAGTGGAGTGGATTCCACTAGAGTAGTTCCACTTGCTCTCTTCACTTGCCCTGCACAGACAGATCTGCGTAATTTATCTCTCACTCTCCTTACTCCCTTGTTCTCTCTGAAATTCTCTCTTTCGCTCTCTCTCTCTCACACACACACACACAAACACACACAGCTGCTTTACAAATTAAACTAAATTAAAGACGGTGTGATTTCTTGGAGCTGAGTGTGTATGTTGCTCAAAATGCTCTCTTTTCATACATTTTCTCACACTACACAGAAATGTAATCGTTTTCCAACACACACACACACACACACACACAGACGTGACCAGCAATACCCATTTGGATGCACACATTTGGAGACACGGCAAGAAGGAAGGAGCTAGAGTGTTAAAAAAGTAAGGAGGAAGGTTAAGGTAAGGATAAAGAAAGGAGTTATGGAGAAATGAAAAATGGAAAAATGGAGGGAGGGAGGGGGAGATAAGAATCAGGGGGATGAATCAGAAAATGTTGGAGAGAGTTTTAAAGCTTTATCTGCTTGTTATCTAGAACCACTCTGAACATGGTGCATGTGTGTGTATGTGCGTGCACTCTGCTGATTCGTGCTCCTCTCTCCTGCAGCACTGCTGGTTCGTTCCCTGGAGACCACGGGAAGCGAGGAAACGATCCCCTCCTACAGTATGGATCTCTTCCACCTCTTCTCTCACTCTTTCATCATCCCTTTCCCACTTCTCTTCCTGCCAGTCTGCTTTCCCTCACTTTCACTCATATGATTTGTGGTGTTTTTTTAAACATTAAAGAAATACTCCCCACCCCTTTGCTATCTATTTAATGTACTATTTATGTCTAAACACGTTTCCCTCTCATCAGTGGACAACAGTAGCAAATTACAAGAAAAAATTCAACTTCAGTATCAAAGTATACATTATACCTTTCTGTAATGCTGTTTCTTGTTGTATATAGCCAATGCTAAGCTGTCACAATTCATTGCCTCCGAATATCTGATGTAGGGTGAGGGAGATAGTGGCTGCTTGCCATCAGAAAAAAAAGAAAAACTATAATCCAATGAGAGTGGCAGACATCTTGAATTTCCGGCAAGTCGCCTTTTAACAATGGATACTCTGTAGCCTTTGGGACATTCATTTTAATCAAATAAATCTGATCTGATACCCTATTTGTATATTTATTTTTAATAAGAAGGTCACATGATATTGAGTCACCAAAATCATCATTCATCATAACTATTGATTACATAAACTGGATGGCACAGTTACCAATAAGTGTGGCTGATATATCTGCCAATACTGCACATACACCTGTACTGTGTGTATAAGTCGACAGATAAACAGACAAAATAGCAGTACAGAAATGCCAAGGTTTGAGTTAACTTAGACATATTGTTTTCCACTGGAGAGCAGTTAGATGTTTCTGTTTCAACTACAAAATGTCTCGCTCAGTACATAGTATATAATGTTATGTGATTTCAAATAATACGAATCTCAAATATCACCTTTACTTTTTCTGACCATGCAATCATGTACAACACAAGCCAGACATCAACCTAGGAAGGACCTTTGCTTTCCACCTGACAGCTCACATGAACTTAAAAACACTAGAACATGAAATTACCATTTTTCTCCACTGTTCTCTACCTCCCCTCTTTTGTCTGCTTTTTTAAATACAGCAAGCGCCAGCTGTGGTTACCATACGCTACTCACTGGCTTGTCTACCTGTGTTTCACTGCTGTGATGAATCACTTACATATGGGAGGACGAGGGTAGAGAGAGAGAGAACTTTGGTCAGTGAGATTGAGAAACTGCTGCTGCTGCTGAACAATTTCTGTGCTGGGACACTGCATCTTGTTATTACCAAAGAAATATGTTTACTTGCCAGCACATACAGAGTGAAGAACATGTCTTAGAGTGGCTGCAATACCCTAGATTAAAACACAGAATTGCTTGGGATAACTGTTTGTGGAATGCTTGTAATACTATATGCACAGTTGACTGGGCGACTCTTGTGGTCAGAATCACATTTTAATCAAGACTACTATACATACACCAGCTCAGAATGTAGCATAGTGTGTCAGTGTGGTTGGCTGAAACCACACAGCCAAGATGCACTTAAGCACTCAGTGTGAACTGTGGCATAAATTAATACATGTACGAGCTGACAAACATGTGTGAGACAAACCATTCATTTGATTTGCAACAGTTCAGTCATTGCTTATTATGATGTCATTCATACTCATACATTTCACTCTTTCTCACATACGGACACACAGGGAAATACGTGTGCTATAGGACAGTAACAACTACGAGCCAAGGTGAGCGAGAGACAGAGAGAACAAGTGAGACAAAGGGAGAGTAATTGATGAGAAGAGGTGAGGTGAAGTATAGCAGCAGGAGAAGGGTTAGCCTTTTATCTTGAAGCAAAACATCTGAAGAGGAGTGACTGCACTGTGTTGAAAACTGATTCAATATTTTATCACTTCAGCTAGGTCAGGCATTAAAAGTTAGAATTTTTTTTTTTGCCCTTTGTTGGTCCTTGATAGCTCCAAATGCCACTGATGATGAGTGTGGGTGGGGTGTGATATACTGAAACTATACATAGTAACAGTTTTATTTCTCTTTCCTTAACCATTTCGTCTTTTACCTTTTGCATCCCTTTTTTAATCCACTACACTGCACGTTAGAAATTATCTCCAGAAAACACACACACAGGCAGAGTTGTAAGTCTGTGCGGTCTAACTTGCAAATCACACAGCTAACAATTTTTAAACTGATCCAGACAATTCCCAATGTGCTGTGACTTCAAAAGGTAAAAAAAGGATGGGAGGAGATGGCATTCCTGCCGTTTTACCTCCTAAAATGACTGGATTGCTTGCTTCAAAGCACAAGACTCCTCTCTGCTGTGCACTGCTGCCATGTATTTACACAAAGCTGTGGCTGGGCCCTCAGGGGGGAACTGCAGGTCTGCGCCTCTTCCTCCACATCCTTCTTTCCCCACCTCTCTCCCTCATCCTACATCATGTACAATATTGAAAATTAGAGCACTGAATCAGTTAGCCAATGTTGGACTTTAATTAAAAAGCACATATTGCCGTCTTACTTGCGTCCACCTCTGATATAATGAAAGTATCCTTGATTCATTATGTATTTATTGTAGAATTGATCAATACTACACTGGCTTTTGAAAGCCCTGAGCACATGAGAGGCCAATGAATTTGGGGATTCATAGAAAACACACACTTGGTAAATACAATTCTAACCTGCTTTCACTGAATACTACAAGAGGAACATTTTAAACTTTACTCATATTTCAATGACCGCTTGAATGAGATACATTTTACTATGCCAGTATGGATTCTACTTTATCAAGGCATTTCAATACTATGGGCACATTGTTTTTGAATATTTATGAAGCTAGGAGAGCTATCTAATATCCCAGTATGTATGTGTGCATACAAGTAACTAGAGGGCTTCAGGTTTTATACACTATTCACAAGAGTGCAAGCGGCTGAGTACTGCAGCTGTATTCAATCTAGCTGGAATTAAATGGTTTCATGTGACCCTTTGGCCCTTACCCAGCAGCACATTATACTGCTGCTGATGGTAGCTGGCTGTGCAAATCAAGGGTGAGGCTCTGTGCACCGTGCTACTGAACATTCCTGTGACCCCCCCTTGCCTGCCTTCCCACCAGCTTCCAACACACAGGACACTGGATAATTGATCGAAAATGAAACCAAATGAGATTGATCAGATCTTTTGTGGTTTCTGGCCCTGCACTCAAGATGAGAAGTAATTCAGCTAGAAGATCAGAGGGAGAACAGAGAGATGAGATATGTGCGAGAGGTGTGGAGAGCGAGGCCAGAAACAGAAAGAGAGAGGTAGAGAAAGAAACTATTGATCAAGCAAAGCTGTGCTGCCTGTCGATACGGGCCTCTCTCCAGAGAGTGGAATGACACAAAATAGGGAGGCAATATTTATTAGGTGTGTGTGTGTGTGTGTGTGTTTCTGTGCGCATAAAGGGGGTGTATGGATGTGAGCTTGTGTGCATATTTGCACATTGGGAAGAGTCACAGTGATGGGCTTTTAGATCGAAACACACTTAATGCCTGTATGCAGACCACTCATGCATGCACCGTCTGTGGAAAGTAGCAAAGATAGGCCAATTTAGCAGTCTGTAAGCCATCTATTGGGAGTCAAGCTCACCATAAAACAGAAAATCATTGAGAGAAAGCAAAGGGATATTTCTTATGGAGTAACAGCAGTATGTTAGATATATATATCAGCATGTGGCATGTGTATGAGAATGTCAGTGCTTTGTAATTATTTTATTCTAATGTGGATTTTAATGATTTGACCTGCTTGCAATTGTCTGCGTGTGTTCAATCAAGCCCTAGATCATTGACTAGGTCCACCTGTAGAGTATCCAACATATCTGGTGACTCATTATGCCTGCCTCGATTTGCAGGAACGTCAAAAAACACGGACTGAAATGCTTGCACTTTTGCAAATGCTTTCTCTGCCTGCACAGCTCTGTAATGTATCACATAGAAGTATTTACATTCCTTTTTGTCCTCCCTTGCAGCACCATCATGTATTTGTACCAAACTATCCTCACAACATAAAAAACAACTTTTTCATAGCATGGTCTCCAACTCACCTGAATTATAAAACACTGAAAGGTTCTCTGTCTAATCCTGAGTGAATGGAGTGAATTAGGACATCAAAGCACCATACACATGGACAAGCACAACCCAGATAAATTATTCAACAGCATTGCTGCTGTAAGCACATTTTCTACCATTTGAAAGCATGGGGGTAAAAATTAGCTCCTGGTTGTGTATGTGTGTAGGCTTAATGTTGAAACAGCATTTTGTTTCACTGTGTCATTTGTCTGCTATTTCCCACCCACCTTTGCTTTTAAAAGTTCTTACAGTGGAAATGTTTTGCCAGGTTTGCCTATAGTCTCGTCTGATACACTGGGTGGCCTAGGCTCTATTTACAAGAAATAGCCTCATCACGAATAATACCGGACGTGCTAAGCACTGGGTTGGAGACAAGGGAGTGGGGAAGGGGTTCTGACTTACTTCTAGATGGTCAGGCAAGAAATGTAGAAAAACAAAAGATAGAAACATCTGTAGTGACTGATCTGTCAAGCAGAGAGAAGGCAGAGATGGGTATTTAGCAACAAAATGATTCATCAAGACAGGTTGGATTCTTCAGCTGCATCTTCCTCAGCATCCCAAACAGAGAATTACGCAAACAAATTCGCTGAAATGCATGTATTATCAATATTACAGAGACAAACTTTCAGTTGGTCAGAATGGCTGCCTTCACAGAGAAGTGGGCCGTCATCACTGGGGAATATTAATGTTGTTTCTGCTCTGCTCAAGGACATTTGTCTACTTTGTTATGCTCATACGCCTGGCCTCAATCGATCCCTGGCCCTGCTCAGATGCACTGCGGGGTAGACTTGTGTGTGTGTGTGTGTGTGTGTGTGTGTCTGAAGCAGATCTCAGGAGAAGTGGAGATACTAGAAAGGTTTTCATTTTAAACACGCCAAGCAAATGTAATATTTGATTTGTATGAGACAGCATATAAATGTGTCCTGGTAGCAGATTTGTAATACTACTTGCGTCTATGTACAGTTTGTGTCTACAAACTAATGTTACACTGAAGCTCATTTATAAAGCCTGCACTCAAACATTCCCACTGGTGGAAACATGACACAAACATGAACAAGAAACTGATGCAAAAACAAAACAAGATTGTGAATGCCAGTGAAAATGCAAAGTAGGCTGACATGGAAGCAAATTGGATTTATGATAACCGTAGTTCTTTTCATGTCATGCCATAAACACATATGCAGTTGTACTATGGTGTGTGCAGTTTTTCAGCATAGTATCGGGTTTAGCACCTATATGAATTTTTTGCACGAAAAGAACAATATATAAATAAAATATTATATATATATATTTTCCTATTCATATTGATACTACAGCCTTCATATCTAAATACAAACAAAAAAACTGTAATTTGCAAATAAGTGAACAAAAAAAACCATTTGTGTTTGTGGTGCTTTCTTATCTTATTAATCAAGTGAAACACTTGATTAAGGGTAGAGAAAGATTGCCATTGTGACTTAAGGAAACGATGATGGGATGCATTCCCAATGTCCAATGCTTAAGTTAAATATTCTGTGTGCCCTTTCAACACCCCAAGGCCTAAACCATTATTTTTCACAGTTTTGTTATCATACACTACCTCCTGCATTTGCAGCTTTATGCATATCTGCATGTGTATATGAATTTAATCTGTATTACATAATGTGTAATTAGTAATTTTAATTTTTTAATTTTTATCTGATGAATCTGTACCTTTCAATAACTGAAAAACTAGTCTGTAATTCTGAATTGGTCATAAGGATAGTATGAATAAAGATTACAAAAATATAAATATTGCGAGGCAGGTATCACTAAATTAGACTTAATACTCCTGACAGTTGGACACGTGAGTAGAATGAAAAAAGAAGATTTGTACTTTTGCTTCTCTTAAGGCAAAAAAAAAGAGGACTGGGAAAAATGACCAACGGGAAGTACAGTAAAAAAAGAAAAAGAAAAGAAAATGAATGCATTGATCTATGTTTGACATGATGCAGTCGTGAGGGTTTGATCTAGATTGCTTAAGAAAGCATCACATACAACCAAATGTCATTGATGGTACACTGCAAAGTCAGTCACTGAACTTCAGTGATACAGAAATAAAATAAGATTTTCCAACGTTCTCTTGTGTCAGATAGTGATGGGAGTTATTTTAAAAGGAAAAGAGAAGGCTGACTTGTTCACACATTCCAACTGTAAAAGTCAAACTTTCCCTCGACAGCTAAGGAAGGTGGTCTTTGAAAAATAGTGTCATCTCTCTCTCTACCTCTATCTACATCTTCTTATGCTCTCTTTCTCTTAGTTGCTCTTATCTGTACTCAGCCCATCCCCATGTCATCTGTCTGAGCATGGAAATCAAAGATATTAAAATGAAGCAACAATGTTGAGAGACATCCCAGTATAGTAACTGCATCAAAGACATGCGGGAACACACTAGCACGTACATCGTGTCTACATATATTCATTACGTCAAAAGCGAACAGCGGCACACATACACTGAAGGTTAGGTTGTAATGCAGTTCTGTTGTAAAAAAAAAAAAAGAAAAGAAAAAAGAAGACTTTATTTCTTGAGATCAAGATATATTTCTGGACACATTGTAATAACGACAAGATGGTATAAAATGTAATCCAGGGGTTTGGGGATAAGCGAGAGACAATCCCCCCACCAGCGCCTCCAAAAAAACTATTAAAATGTCACATTTGAATCCGTGCAGTTAAATGCACTTCAATGTATATTCATTCTTTAGAGAAGAGGAGTGAGGGATACTCCTGATTTATCACCATCTTCGGCCACCATCATTTATCACCTCACTAGCCACCTGATTCAGGCTTGCTGTAAAATGGTCACTGCGTTTCCGCTTGGGGAATTCCATTACTGGTCTAGGGACAGAGGAGAGGATGTGGGTCGTTTTAGTCCACCAGAGTACAACATATAACAGCCAGTAATCAGGAGGGAGTCAGTTTGCACTACCCTGATGCTCCTAATTCTGAAGCTCACACATATACACTTCTTTTTTTAGATTCACATAGACACACTTACACACAAAAAAAGACTGACATACACGAGAACCCTGCTGGTTTACAAGACATACTCTTATTCGCACTGTTCTTGTGTGGTTGTTCGAGTACTGCTGCTGTGACATAAGGGTTTAACCCCGGGGATAAATAAAGGATCTATCTGTTTTCCACTATCCACTTGATTTAACACATAAAATGTGCTGGCTATTTAACCCTCTGAACAGGAGGTTGTTGTTTGCATAATCAATGTTATTTTAACATTGTAAAGTGTTATAAAATAAAATCTTAGAGTATTTACAAAGTCATCGTGTACAACATTGTTATCCAGCTAGAAACAAACTATTATTTTATCTACATATGAGTTTTTTTATGGCGCTACCATATGTTTTTATCATTTTAGCATGCGTTATCATTATCGCATTCATTTGGAAATGAATTTACCCAAGAAAAGATCTAAAAGTAAAGTAAAAAGAGCAAGACATTTGTCAGACTAAGCTACATCTACGCTGCCTCCTAAGCCTCAGCATGTTACTTTATTGCACACGACAAGACGATGTTGCTGTTCTTGAATACAAATGTATGTATTTACAAATGAGGGAAAGAGTAACAGACCATTGATAACTATAATAAAAGACCATACAAAGTAGAAATGTGATGTGAGAAACATTAGAACAAACAAAATCACCAGTGTGAGATCTCAGGTATTGCATGAGAAAGAAGGTTGCTGAAATGGTATCCTGAAAGTCTGGCTTGAATAGACTTGAAAGACCACAATTAATTTAACATCACAGCCCTAATGTTTAAAATTCTCATGCTTTAAATGCTTAAGCCCCGTTACCAGTAACATGGGATTCCCTCAGCCTACAGGGAGCAGCAGTGGAAAAGTAATGGGAGTTGTACAGGGAATAGAGGGCAGGGAGGTAAAGGAGTTGAAGAAAAGGACAGGGTGGAGATGGACGACAAGGTGAAGAGGAGAATGTCAGCTCAACTTATCGACAGCTCAAACCCCACAGGGATAAATACAGGAAAGACGTTTGTTTATATGCGTGCGTGTGTGCATGCATGTGCGTGTGTTCGTGTCAGTCCTGATGATCTACCATGTCAACTTGAGTAAAGGTCTCTCTCCGTGCTGATGCCCTGAGGAAACATTGACATTCGCTGCAGAGTTTCTTGTGTGTTTGCAGGGGTGCGTCTGTGCTTGTTTGCGCAAGTGTGTGTCTGGAGGAGGGCGATCAAGCACAAGAGAGCAAGGAAGAGAGGGAAAGAGAGAGGAAGAAAGAGATTTTCTTGATTTTATGAATTGTACTGCTTTTATTTTTATTTTTCATCTTATTAATACCAGACGCTTTGGAAATATCATCTTTGTTACATTCATGCCAATAAAGCATATTGAAATTTAGAGCGAGAGAGAGAGAAAGAGAGAAAGACAATATGAGGGAATAGGAATGTCTGACATAGCAATTTTCTGTGTGTTTCCTGTCTGGACCGTACTATAGAATATTTAATGTATTCCGGGAGTGCAGTCATCCCTAAGGCATTGCTATTATTTCAGGTGGTCAGCAGTGCCAATAATAAACTCTGCTTCTGCTTGTATTGCAGCTGTCATTCATGCTAGTAAAGATGATAAGATGAGCCTCTTCTCTGGTCTCCCACATACAAATACTGTGGCAACAAAAATACAGCATGGTCGAAGGCTTGGTGTGAGAACTGCACAGTCATCCCTAATGTACAATCCAGCACGTGTTGCATCTGTCTTACTTATATATCAAAACATGGGGCAAGTCAAGAACTTGTACTCCCTGACATTTCCGAGTCGTTGTAGAGGGGATCAACCGTATAGTGTGTAACCTAAGCATGGATGTTTACAACAATGTGAAAAATTCAGCATTTTGGAATATTAAACTTTAATTTAATATAAAATATTATATTAAAGTGGAGGAAAATGAATTGTATGAGAAAAAAAAGAAGTTAAGCTCTTTCAAGATTCAAGATTAACACATTTGCCCGTGAGTCTGAACAAGTCAGAAAATGACTTGAAATGGATCAAAAATGAGATGGCGTAAAGCCTTTTAGCGCCTGCCTGTGACTGCAATCTGCGTCATCCTAACACTGCGGTAGCATTCAAAATGCATCACACACACGTCACACACAAAGTACATCTCTCCGAGTCATGTTTATGTCCGTTTGATTGCAGAAGGTGTGTATGGTATTTGCGAGTGCATTTGCACCACTGAATTCAATCAGGTCCAGAATATTGACACTAGTCAGACGAGCGAAGCTGCTATTTACAAAGCGTCAACAAAGGAATTGACTAATATAAAATGTGTGAACTGAGCGCCTGTGAGAAATAATTGCTTTCCCCTGTTTTTCACCCTTTTTTATATTTTGATTCTCTTTTCGAAGTCCACACACACACACACACACACACACACACACACACACACACACAATCTCTCTTGTTCTTGTTCCAGCATACAGTGAAAGGCTTTTGATAATGTTTGCAAGTGGCTGGAGTGGTCTCGAAGCAATTACAAAGCCCCATTAATTGTCCCTTAATGCACTTTGTGGTTTAAAAGCTCATCCGATCTTTAATTAAAACCAAGCAAGGAGTAAAAATCTGCACTGGTTCAACATTAAATGAAAATACTCATAAAGACCAAAAGAAAGTTTCTTTGGTATTTTTACCCTGAGAAACAGACAGATGTGTTGCTTACCTGCCAAAGCTACCAGGCTCAGAGATAAATATACACTGGGGAAAAAGAGATGAGGAACAGAATGTTCAGTGAAACCTGAAATTAAAGGACTTAGGGTTTTAAAACTATGGACTAAGGAGTTAAATAACTGCAATCAAAACTAAACAGATAATGTAAATGCCAACTGTTATTGTTATTGTGGGTGAGATATCTTTACCTTGCTTTACCATCTACACAGAACATGAACTGTAGGTCTTGAAAACTGGCACATTGATTTAAAATGTCAGTTAATACCAGTTTAATATAATTCCACCCAAGCCATATGTTGGGCCAAGCTATTACTTTCACCCTCACCCTTTCGCCCTCAGCACCACAGGCCACACAACATGGCCATCTGCCTACAACCAATCCCCTTCAAGCACTTGACATGG
The DNA here is from genome assembly GCA_036023655.1 of Nannoperca australis. Lineage (NCBI taxonomy): Eukaryota > Metazoa > Chordata > Actinopteri > Centrarchiformes > Percichthyidae > Nannoperca > Nannoperca australis. The sequence continues at coordinate 25,824 of JAVQJD010021668.1, forward strand.
TGACTTCTAAACTCCAATGGGCTTAGTGCTGCCCTCTTTTGGGCCAGCCCCCCCAAAAAAGCCCAAACACTATTTTGTTGCTCACTAGTGCTCTCTTCTTTCCACTGCGTTTCATCTATCCTCTCATTTCTCTGCCAATGCTTTCACTTGCAGTGTCTGCAAATGGGAAGATAGCTGCAACCTCCCCTGTCTATTTCCATCTCATTTCTGGAGCAGCCCACAACTGAGAAGTGGAGGGTTGTTGTGTGTGTGTGTGTGTCTGTGTGTGTGTGTCTGTGTGTGTGTGTGTGTGTGTGTGTGTATTTATGGGTGTAAAAAAGAAAGCAAGCCAAGTAATTATTCAGGATTCATGCTGCGTTTCTGGCCTAATGAGGTGGCGGTTAATTGCCAGGTCTGGACAGCAGCTCTTTGGGGTCGGTGTGCAAACAGAGAGAAGATGGGAGCCACAGAAGAGGTGGGAGGAGTGAATACCAACAATCAACAAAAAGGAGAATGGAGTTATAGAGAATGTGAGCCAATAAAGCTATTGAGACACCTTCTATGAGTTGGTTTTTATGTGCAACCATACTTTTATTTATCTCTTGCGGCTTCTAGGGTGAAAACAGTTGATTTTCCTTATTGGATCAGGGGGAGACTTCTTTTTCCTCTCTCTCTCTGCAGCTCTGCTTACTCATTCCTCCTGAGTTTGGGCTGAGTGGTTTCAGGTGGTGATGAGAAGCTAAAGCCTCCCCTTAAGTCTGTCCTGATCCATGCTGTGTTGAACAGAGTCCATGTTGAAGCTAGTATGACCTTCATCACAACAAGTGGCCTCACAATCGATGTTAAGCCCAAATAAAGTGCATTACGCACACAGTGAGGCTGGATTCATGAGGCGATTTTGTGCGAGAGACCAGTAGCCACCTTTGATTTTCTTTTTTTTGTTTGTTTTCTGCATTTCAAGCGATGTACCAAGCAAATGATCACCTGTGGAGTCGCCGGAGAGGAGGAGTGCAAATGCATTTCAGTAATCAGGTTTCATTAAAGTTTGGTGAGGAGAGATTACAAGAGGAGCTAGGCGTGACCGATGCCTGTTGAAACCTATCAGGCTTATCAAGCATTAACAGTAGGCTAGCAAAAGTGAGGAGTACAACACTTAGTGAGCTGCACTTAGTCCTTTAGGATTGTTGAAGTCAATTCACTAAGTCTTATGGCCCTCACATGGCAATAACAGAGTCAAGAAAGAAAGAGCTACAGTAAATGCACACTCAAAAATAGACGTTTTCTACTAAAAAGCCAGTCTTCTCAGATAAACCTTACCAACGGTCAAATGTGTACCTTTTGATCCAACTTAAACTTTAAAGTTTAAAAGTTTATGTTTATTACATACACATAAATGTAGCTCTGCTATGTACTGAAATCATTTCAAAATGCAGTACTGTGGTTTCAAATTCAATAACTGTACTTAGCTTAGTACTTACTGTAGCCGGAGAAACACCAACTTTTGCTGCTACATCTCATTGCTTTTTGTAGTTGGCAGTTTGTCATAAAGTTTCGAAATCTAGAGGACTACGTTTTTCATTGGGAGACAGACAGGGTACCGCAAAGCACAGTATCACAGGAGTAAAGTAAAAAGTTTTTTATTTCCATATGTTGTCATGTATAAAAAGACCCAAAATAAACACTGTGAATGGACTACTTGATTACTATAAGCTAATTATTTTAACAGCTTTTGTATGGGAATGATTCTCCTAAGATGTTTGATTGATAACTGTATCACAGTGTGGGGGGAAAATAGAGATGAGGGATTGGGAGAAGAGGTAGACTGAAATCAGCAGTGCTGCAAACACACTGGCACTCTGCACTCAATTAGTATGCCTGACAGCAGTATGCACCGGCAGCTGGATTCATTGAATACATGCACGTGTTGTGCTAACGCCCAGTGAATACATACAGTTAAACAAAGAATTGCACAGACACAGCCCTTTCCTCCCAGCATCTCCCTCTCTGTCCCTCTGTGTCTTGTTGTCTCTTGGTAGCTCTCTCACTCACATAAACAGAGAATGAGAGAGCAAGAGAGAAACAAAGCCCTCGTACTGCACGCACTTACACAGCATCTCTGTCTGAGTTGGTTCCAGATGAATAAGGCAGAATACCAAGTGGCCCACTTATACGCTACACAGAGACAAATAGACCAGTCAATCACTGCAGGCTGCTGCTGAATAGGAAATGCTCTCTGGGGTGTGTGCATGCGTGAATGTGTGCAAGAAAAGGGGTATGATACATATTCTTTTATTTGTTGTGCCTTAAATGCATCTGTGTGCATGCGCATAGTAGTACAGAATGTGCAACAGCCTCCAGTTCCAATTGAAAGTGTTGCGATTTTCAGTATTATAGCACCAGATGTTTCTACTGTTAATGAGAACAGAACAGAAGAGGCACAGCAGTGTGCTACTTCCCTTTATCCATGGTTGAAAGGCAACTGTGTTAACCCTGGCCTATGGTCATCGCGTGCAATATAAACTTTCTGCCAATCGGACTGCTGGGTTTCCTCAACGGTGTCTTTTTGTATCTGCTGTGTCAGGTGGATGCTCATAAATTAGCAATGCAAGTTTAAAAAATGAAGACTGCAGTCCAGTATTACTTGGTGATGGGGGGGGGGGGAAGAGGTAGGATATTGGTTTCAATCTAGGGAGGGATGTGTGGGAGCTTTCAAAAATAGTTTCCTGGACCAGGAAATGTAGGAGATAAATATACAGTTCAACTTAAAAACCCAATCTTGCACTCCAGGCACCATAAACATAAATAGTTTGTGACAAATACATTTTCAAAGTGTCCAGTTTATATATATATATGTGTGTTTAGATCCATGCTTTGATAAACCATTGATATACCATTTACAAGAAACAACGTGATCGTAATCAGACTCATTCTTAACCGTTAGTGGACGCCCCCCAAGCCAAAGCAAACCTATGTTAAAATGAATAAAACAATAACAATACTGCTGAAAAAACAAACATCTGCATTTTTTATGAGACAGGGTGGAACAGACATGGAAGTGTGCTTTAAATAATGCCTGAAAGAAATCCACATCAGTGCAGCCCTGAGAATGGCCTCATCAACACCATCAGCCAGAGCAGATAACTCTCATTTTACCACCAGATTCTCAACGTGTCACACTTTGTTTTGTTTTGTCCTTGCCCATAATAAATATCTCAGGACACGTTTTCATATGGAGCAGGTGTACACTGTAATCTTTATATTTAGAAACCCAACAGTCCCACCATGAACAGCACTAGGCGGCAGTGGCAAGAACAAACTCCCTTTTAACAGGTAGAAACCTCAAACAGAACCACACTCTGGGTGAGGGATCATCTGCCTCCAATGTTTGGGTTGAAAGGGGGGGAGGGGGTGGGGGCTTTTCACAAGGGGACACACACACACACACACACAACAACAAGCTTGGAGATGTTGCCAACATCCATTATTTATTCCAATAAGTTATTAGATGATGTGAGTTTGATTATTGGATAGCTTTTATTCAGAGTAGATTAGAGAGGCCGTTGAAAATGATGTGACACTAAAACTCCATTGAAACCTGAGCTAATGGAGCTCTTTAACAAGCAACTACTTAAGCACAACTGACTCATCCTCCTTTTATACAGGCCTGGGATTCAAACTTAATTTTTTTAAATATACAAATATTGTTAAAAATGAAACAGATCAACAACTTTCAATTCCAGGTTTGATGTGTTTTCTGTATCTCATGTGGGGAGTCAGGGAGTTAACCTTCACCATCTGACAGGTAGCAAACATGACCGGCTGATGTCCAACCGATAATAACAAGTCAATAGAAACAAAATGCTTATCTGGTATGAAACACCGCTGTTGAAAAATGCTCCACAATTGAATTATGTTCCCTGCAGGTAATGTCTACTCCATTCAACCATGAATCTGCATTCATAAATAAAAAACGGCAATGTCGATAATTTTGACAACTTTTCCACCCTGAGAGAATCAAATGACTGTGGGATTAAACTGAGGACATTAGGCTTCAGCTTTTTCTCTATTGAACAATGTTTATTTGCTTTATGTGTCATTATGGCTTTATGTAACTGTAGGTGTGGGACTGGGAGTGTTTTGACTGGTCGGTTTCATATGTTTCCGTATTTCATTTAGCGGGCATATTGCTGTTTTAATAGAGCACTGTAGTCCACACACACACACACACACACACACACACACACACTGCACCTAAGGCCCCTTCTATGCTTTGTCTACCATGGTCACATAGGAAGTCCATCCACAAACAGCAGTGTGAGCAATGTTGGGAGAAACATTATGCTTATTTCCTGTTCCCCTGCAGAGAATGAAAAGCAGTGGCAATCACTCTATTCCAGTTTTTCTTCTTTGAAAGCAAAATTAAAACAATTTTCATCTCACTTTTGTCCAAATGAAAAGGGAAGTACATGCACGTGTGCCTGGCAGGTTACATAGAATGTGTGTGTACTGTATGTATTCAATTCAATTTCAGTAAAAAAAATATATATATATAGCGCCATATCATAACAAAGTTATCTCAGGGCACTTTTTTGCATAGAGTAGGTCAAGACCAACTCTTATGCTCTGTATTTATCACAGTGTGGCTGCTGAGTTAGAGATAAAGAGTGTAAGCACATGGCAGGCTGGTTCTTTGTGATTCATTTTACTGGCCCTGTTTCTGTCCTTCTTTTGATGACATTCATCTGTACCCTTTATAAAAGCAACAAAGAGATGCAACCCATGCACCTGTTTATCCCGGTCGCGTTCTCATTATTCACACAGAGACACTGAAAAGTAGGATACAAGCTATTCTTATTTTCTGTTACAAAAAGGCTACAATTAAACCCTCTCAAAGCTAAAAGCTACAAGCTATAAAGCCATTTCAGATATGAAGACGGCAAATCAAGGGAACATAATGGGGAAAAGGAAAAAGCTATGTAACTGTGGAGTAAAGAGAGAATGTAACCCCAAGATCTCCAGATCGGGAGAATCAGTTTCATACTAAAATGCTATCCAACGTAATAAATCCTACCTTGATTTTCAGAGCAGGTTGGCACGGTCAGAAAAATGTTGATTCTGTACAAGCACAGAAAAGGCTCAAGGACACGAGGCTGATTGTATGGCGAGAAGTAAGGAAACGCAAAGTCAAGAAAGACATGACGATGAAGAGAAGGAGCCAAAAATTTAACTCAGGAGGTGGGGGGGGGGGGGGTGGCTCTCAAGGTCAAGAGATTAAATGTGTTTTTCAACGTTCCAAGCAGAAAGAAACGAAGGCAGAAGGTCTGAGGATGTGCAGCTGCTGTGAGGAAGAACACGCTGCAATAGAAAACAGATATAGCAATGCATGCACACTGTGAAAAAGGCTGACATACTGTTGTATAACACATTTGGAAAAAAACTATTGAACATTATTTATTTTTCCAGCTGTTTAACAGTACTTTAGTTAGATCAAATTTGTACTTAAATTCTGAAATCAATTTGAAAGCGTTGAGTCCTTTTGCCACATTGACATCTAAAATCAGTTAGTAAGTTAAAGGTGCTGGCTGATCTCTGGGATACTATGAATGTGTTATACTGCATGGCAACCCGTCACCAAGAAAACACTGCACAAGTTGCAAAAGGACAAACAGTTGGAGGGAGTGAACGTTATACAGCAGCCAATAAATCCATAGTATACCATATGTTCAGTCACAAAAATTCATATGTCTAAGATTTTCATGATTTTGAGCATGTAATAATTTAGAAATGACTACTTAACAAGACTGCCTGTGGAGCAGACTGATAGTTCTACTTTTGGTCTGCAGTTATACACTACCTTTGTTCAGGCTGCTGGTGACGTCCTTTCCTCCACTCTACACACACTCACAAAGCAGACACACATCTCCTAGGTCTTTCCACTGAACACATGTTGGTATGCTTCCTGGTGCTGCACATTTTTACCTGTCATCTTTGAAACAAGCACAATAAAGCTGCTAACGCTCCCCACAGGCACCAGCTCCAATGCAGGATTCAGCACTCCTCTCCTCTCCTCTCTCCAGCATTTCCTCTCCTCTCTGGAGAATCGAGGGATCTCTCTGCTTATCTCGGCATTGCTGTCGTGCCGACAGAGCAGTTATTATCGCCTTCTCCTTGCTTGAGTTTTCCAAGAGCCAAAGGGGCACCTTGCTAATCATCCCCTTACTGTCATGCTCATATTCTGTCTAGCTAACATGGCAGCCAACATTACAACAACCACAACACACAGCAATCAAAGATACACTCTACCATAAATTATACATAAGGTGGTTTAAAAAAAAAAGAAAAGCAGGTGAGGGTGATACTTAATTCAGCACCCCACCATTTGATAAGCAAACAAAGACTTGTGCAAACAAGTCTATTAGCCTGTCACCCTGCCTCTGCCCCTGTTTAAATCAAGCCTGTGATGAGTGCTGAATGCTAATTGTACATAAGCTCTATGTCACCAAGCTGAGCTCTGCTGCACACATATTTCTTAAACACTGCAAAAAATATCCATTGTAACAACTTTTATTATCATATCATCTTAAAATGTTGATTTATGTAACATTTCTGCTAATGAGGTGAGTGCCCAGAAAGGTTTTACCTGTTGTATCTTAACACTTAACATCATGAGGTACATCACTCCACTTAAGTTGGCCTAATGGAATGTAAGGAGATGATCAAATCATATTATAATAAATACATTCTGTCAACCCCAGAAAGAAACACTTAAAACCAATAAAATAAACAACACACTTGCGATAAATCTATTTCGCCTTCTCTCCGAGTTTTTCTTCCTGAACTCCCTTGCTGCCAGCCACCCAGCAAGTGGGACTTAAATCACTGTTTCTCCTCACATAATGCGTTAACAGTGTCTCATAAGCTGAGGAGCTACTAATAACATGTGAGTAATAGAACATTAGAAGAGGAGTGAATGTTCAGCATAGCGCAATCTGTGTGACTATGCTGAAGTGACATAATGAGGCCCTGTCAACTAATATTTTGATTTTGATATTTGACTTGTTGGCAGCAATATGTTAACAAGTTTTACTCTTAATGGACAAAAGCATTTTACATTTACTCTAATGTGATGCTATTAAAGCAAAGAGAGATATTTATGTGTGTAAAAAAACAACCCTCTTATCAGCTTCAATGACAAATTAAGACTGTAGAAGAATAAAGTATCCATTTTCCAACAACTGATAACCTGGAGTTTCACACAAATGATCTCCTGAAGAGCTGTAAATGAGTACACTGGGAGAACGCTGGACTCACCAATGATGGCTGCCCAACTCCCAAGAATAAAGATACACTTTGTTGACTGACACTACATTATACAATTTGAGCAATGTAATTCCTCAAACCTGTGAAGGAACAGTAGAATGTCATTGCCAAATAAACAGCAGAATGGCAAAGTTGCCATTGCAACCATAACCTAATAAGTCATAGCACCAGCTATCCACCTACCAGTATATCCACCTACACCACTCATTTCAGCCATACACACTCAAACCATAGTAGTCACTAAACATGTTTCACTTACGATCGTTGCAAAATGAACCTCCATAGGACGTCATGGTGCAGTCGCAGGTGAAGCCCTCCCACTGCTGGAGACACACCCCCTGATGGTAGCAGGATTCCTCCGTACAGGTGGTACTGGGTCCTGAGGGCATAACCAAAGACATAGTTCAATGCTTCTAAAGAAGCACATATTATAATATTTATAGCTTTTTCAGCTGACCCAGAAACAAAACCCTTGGGCAGATCGGCTCGCAGTCCACTTCCCATGGCAATGACAGCTGAGGATAGTTTTAAAAGGTCTATTTAGAAATATATATGTATCTTCAAGCACCTGCTTTAAAGTCAAAGGTTTTCCACTACTTGTGCTCTCAATCCCACATAGACACATGAGACTTCAGCAATCCAAGTCAGACAAGTCAAGTGGATTCCAAATTTACAGCCGTTTTATATTGTAGGTCTCTCTTTTTGTTACACTCCCTCCACTGCAGCTCAGCAGGGCCAGGGAAACTCAAAGAGCAAATTGTATGCTAAAAAAATTGCATCTTAAGAAGATATTCACTCGATTTGTCTAACAGACTGCTGAAGACTCACATCAGCTTCAGATAAACTTCTGAATACATTTTGGCACAAAACGATTGTGGATTTTTGGCCCCATGTCTTACACTGAAAGTGTATTGGGGAGGGATATTTTAACCACAAGTATGCACAGGAAGAATGAATACACAAGCAAAACCTGTTTCAGTGTTCATATGGGCACCGTCTGTTGAAGACAGACTTGAAAAATTGGAAACCTATTCCATCCCTTTGACTAACTATGTTGTTAAAGCATTGTTTACTAGCGTGAAAGGCTAAAATACAAACAATAAAAACATACATTTCATATTTTTAATACTTGTGTTAAAAGACCCAGTGACTCCAGCCAAATACATGCTCATCGAAATAATATATTATTTGATTAATGTTTCTTAGGAATATATTCAGATTAAAATTGACATTAATTCAAGGTTGAAACCTGGTGTAATTGCCAGACTGGGGGCACAGTCGCATCGCAAATTAGTAGTGTTGGAGTCAGCTTCTGTTTAGCATCTCAAGTATATCTGTGTGTGTGTGTGTGTTTTGAAGGAGTGTGGGGGGGTGCTCTCTCCTGTTGTTCCCTCCCACTGTCATGGATGGCTGAAGACATTTAAATTGTCAATTAGAATCTCCACCGTTGTAATTTCTCAGTGGAATTCCAGCCACTTATTAAGATAGGTAATGTGACAGGCTGCTTTGAGAACTCAAATATTATATACTACTGACTCAACAGGCATTGTCATATGAACACACGACATTGAAAATAATTTACCAAGTATGTGCCTTTGTCGCCTCCGTTTTATTAGAAGTTAATATAACTGATAGAAATAAATGAAGATCATAATTAGTGTTTTTCCCAACAAACCCTGATTTCATATAATTGTTTTTAAAATGAAATGGGGAAAAATCTGAATTATAGATATAAGATTAGAATGCACATCAAGTCTTAGGCAAGAGAATTGTACTAAAAATAAGTATGTGTGGTGGCTGTCGTGATGTTGGTGTTGGGGATTCTCATTAAAATCTGAATTAAACACAAACATTTCCAAAGAGCCATGGTTCAGTGCCAGACTAATTTGTTTCCGGGTAGATAAACAGACATCTCACTGTGCCATTTACAAATGGCCCAATTAAAAAAGACCCCCCCCAAACCCACAGAAAATAAATAATGAAAAAAATAATAAACCTCAAACCTATGAGAGCTTTTACTTTCTCCTCCAAAATTTCCACTTAAATTCAATGTCATTTCCTTTCTATCAACTTGTTCTGTTAGTAGTTCCTCACCACGCTAATTGACCCATTAATTGCTCACTAATAAAAGGTTCCTTGAGGAGGTAATTAAGAAAACTGTCATTATTAATAACCAAGTCATGTAATCGCTTCCTCACTCTTCCTTCAACTATTGATCGGCCAAACACCACCTTTGCATGGCTGCCTGAGAACCCATTATTAGGTGCCTTGCATTTGTTGGAGCATTAAACTCCAACTGCTGTGTTTGCTCCAAATGTATAGGAATATCCTGGAATACAGGGAGCCAGCAAGCCTAATATCACTGTAAAAACAAGTGAAACACACATCTCCACTCCCTCACTGCTGTCACCTGTGTCTTCAACTAACAGCTGTGTTACAACTGAAACATCTGCTCACATACGCAGTGTAGAGTACCAGAGTACTCAACTGGCTCTGTACAATGAAAATAAATCTTCAAAAGAGACCAACAGTTTTAATGTTTTTCAAGATGGTATTTTTGAAGAATTCTTTAAATTATTTAGTGTTTTAATCTTTTATTAATCTTAGAAAATAATTCTAACTCTGCTACTGTTGCTTCTACTGCTACACATATTCATGCTCCTACTTTTGCAACTAATAATGCTACTATGTGTTATTTTAGTCATAAAGATGTTGGTTTTTTTCACATTTTTTGGCCTTGTTTCCTTGTGCCTCCACTCTTGAGCTACAGTGAGTCAGCAACCTTTCCCTTGCCTTGTTCTTTGTTGTTGTGAGTCAGTAGAGAGGTACAGGAGCAAGCTCAATGTCCGGCCCTTTGTTATGCTTTAGGCCTAGAGAGACTGGACAAGCAGCCACCTTTGACCACTCTGTTTCCCCAGTCCATGAGCTAACAATGACTTCAGAACCAAGTCAGGACTTGATCCATACCCAGGACAACGCTGTCTTTTGGAAGTCATCTAAATTACTCTTTGCTATTGCTTTCGTAACCCATGTTAACTAATCAACACTCAAAAACTATTAAAATAAAGTTGTAACTTAACAGATTTAATGTCTTAATGCCTTCTCTGGTACATGGTAAGATATAATCTTTAGATTAGATGGTAAGATATAATTATTTTGATGTATTCCTATAATATCAAGAAGGGAATAAGTGGATGTGCAACAGCCTTGGGGCTAGGTATACTATTATTTGTCAAATGGTCCACCCTTCCAAAACTGGTCAATTACAACTGTTCAGCTCCCTGACACATCCAATCATTAACTCGTGTTAGCATCCATTCCATACGCCTGCGGGAGTCAAAAGGATAGCTTAATGCAGTTTTAAACTGTGTTTGGAGCAAAGTAATTGTGGTGTTTAACTGTAGGCAGGTAATAAGGCTGGCTGGCAGAAGTAGCAGCTTTAGGGATCGAAGAAAAAAAAAAAAAGAAGAAGCTGGATCAGTGCCACATTGAGTCGGCCAGTACAGCCCTCAGGGAAATCAAGCCTGTGCTCTCCGACACTCAGCATGCCATTGAGATGTGGTTGTGGGTGGGTACAGGGAGGAGTATGTGGAAGGGAAAATGCTGTAGTCAGAATCCACTGATATACTCAGGATTACCTGCCTGACACATGAGCCATGCAGCCTGAGGCATGGTGACGGACCATGCAGAGGTAGACACACAACAAATGCAAGACTGATAAAGCAAAAGCAAAATGAGGGTGGGGTGTCGCTGAGATTAGCCCCACTGACAATAACATTAGATTAGAGAGATATCTCCCTCATGTAGGTTTTTATGGGGCAACAGAGAGGATATACAGAGGACAGGGGCTTAGATTATAAAGTCTGTCCAGAGCAGTGAGAACTTGGTCGGGGTTTACTCGTGTATATCAGGCCATAACGTGCACATATGAATACAAGGAATTACTGTACTTGTGTGTCTTTACCAAAAGACACACAAGTACAAGTGGCATTTACAAGGGGCATTTACAAGTGGCATGTAAAAGTGGCATGTCATGGAGCGAAACAGATCCATTTTATGGGTGCAAATGGAAATAAAGGAGGGTACAGTGGCTATTTAAAGCAAAGAACCAAGGTGGTGTCTAACAAAGTCCTTTTTTACCATAAGATCTTTACTAAAATAAATTGAATAGAATGTTTTCACCTTCTTAACAATGAACACAACATATTATCAGTATCTGTAACATTAAGCAATCAAATACTAGATCATTTGTTTCCTTTTATCTACGTCTATAAATTGTACAGAATACAGATTCTGAACTCCTAACATGCTCTCCTTGTTATTATCCATCATCTTCTCAAAAAAAGCTTTCCTTGATGAGAAATTGTTGAAATGTTGGCATTCTCTGTGAAAATGTATTGTCACTGATAACAATAACACTGGAAGATCCTCTGGATGATAACAGAAACAGTGGAACAGCTGTTTCCCCCACTCACCATCGCAGCCTCGTTCCACCTGGCCCACCCTGTGGAGGGCATCTGCGATCAGGTCGGGGAGTCTCCCATTCAGGTCCACGGAGGCCAGACAGCCCTGGTACCCGTCCCGGGATGCAATCAGCTTGGGCAGATTGCTGTACATGTTCTTTATCACGCCACCGATGTACAGCTCCCCTGCAAAACACACACACACACACACACACACACACACACACACACAAACACACAGAAGAAAGAAAGAAATTGAAATATTTTTCACAGTCTGCAATAATTCTTATTAGCTGTGCACAGCATTCATCACATCAACACACTAAACTTTATACAAATTACATTCCCTATTAAAATAAATATGGACAAATTGATTTATAAAAACATCTTTCAGGTGAGACTTCTTTAAACATTAATCAGAAACAACAACATGAATATACATATCAGTGTTGGGGAGGTTAAGATAAAACAACCCAATAGTAAGATAATGAATACACAAATAAATAAAAATGTTAATGTCCGGATAAGGAATTAGAAAGGGGCTTAAATATTGCAGTCTGTCATATATATTTCACCTCCCATCACTGCAACCGCAAGTATAATTCATTCTTTTGTTGTTGCTGCAGCAGGTGATAAATCAGTCAATACACATTTCACATACTCTACTATAAATGGACCATTTCTGGTCATAGCTACAAAAATACAATTGTATTTGCAGTGTCACTTAATGCAGTATTATCATCTTACAAATGGATTATGGATGCATGGATACATCTGCCACAAACTCAGGCTCGATCCCCAATTCTAACGAAATGTAAAAATTGATGGTGATGCAAAACACTTTTTTAAACCTGTTGGTTTTATTTGACCACAGCCGAAGCCTTAACCCAGACACCGCGTAATTCTGTTACCTGCATATCTGAACTTACTCATTAGCTACTGCTCATGTAAGGTTGACAGAAGTCTAATACACTGAAATCATAGCCACAACATATTATCTTTTTTCAGACAAGGCAGTGTGAATAGGAAATTGTGTAAATACAATGCTTTTAGTTTTTCATGACCTCCTAGTCTCTCTACACTTCTACACTTCAGCTTCTAGAAAGACATTTGGAGTAGAGATGTTTACATTTATTATGGCTGCTCTTTATGATTTTGTGAACTTTAAGTATTTGACACATTATTCTATTTTACGATTGGCCACCTTTAACTCAACTACTGTACATAGCACACACTACTGGCTGCACTTGTTTTGTTCTATCTTGCAGATTAAGCTGCTCAATATAACATGTCTCCTTAGTGTTCCTGTTGTTAAAGGAAATCTTTGGTGTTTTTAAATCTGGGCCCTATTTTTTAAAATGTTGGGGTCAAATGACTAATACTTACTAAACATTGTGTCCACTAAAAGTGCTTGTTGTGCTTAGATTGTTATATGAAGCGTCTGACAACATTATGGAAATGATCCCTACAGAGAAAGACTAAAGCGTTAGATCAGTTTGTCTTCCTGTAGCAACTCTATCTCACCCAAGATTTCAGAGTGAGACTTTTCCTTGAGCGAGACTTTCTGTTCCTGGTTAAACAAAACAGATTTTACTCTTTAACAAAAGGTATATCTCTGTAGATATCCTTTTCATCATGTTGTCGGACACTTGTAATAACAATCTGAGTATCCTGTCAGTAGCAACAACAAGCACTTTTAGTGGACATATTTTTCACGGGCCCAATTGCCCCAAAGGATTGCGTTGCAGCTATTGCAGCCTGTTCACGGCAATATACTGGACCAATTCCAAAACTAATGTTAAGTATTAGTCATCAAGTCACCAGCCACCAGGAGACAGACAATTGATATTTTAAACCCAAGCAGTTAGGATGATGGGAGGTATGCTCCTGAGAGATGTACCCTGACAAAATGTTTGTCAGTACAGACGTGCTAAGAACATGTTTTGATGACTATGTGATTCAAAGAAGTAGCTTGCAGCTGACATGAATACATATTGTACAGCATTAAGCTTGACGCATTAGAAATAAAATTTGCTGCTTAAGATTTATTCAGTGAGCCTGTCCATATACTGTACTCTCCTGGGAGAAGAACAGAATATACACAGCAGCAATTTGTCATGATGGAAGCAGAATTTTCCTCAGCCGGGTGATAAAGCTGAGTTTGGGGATATCTCGCGCTCAAGCACAATTAAGGTCTCTTTACATTACAACATAAAAGGAAATATCCATCCACTTTTAAGCCCAATTATTTTCTCTATCTTTCTCTCTTTTCCTCTCTCAGTCCTCTCTTCTGTGGAGTTGTAAAATAAATGCCAAGTAAAATTATGAAAAACACAAAGAGGCCTTTGATGTAGCGCATATGAATAAACACCGTTTGAAATGCTTCAGGCATGTCTCATCATCCTAACTCCTACTTTAGCCTTTATCTTTAAGTAGGCGTAAAAAGAACATCCGGTGAAACCTTTCACACAGGGGTGAGATCCTGCTACAGAGATAGGACCATCGGAAAACCTTTCTATTCAGAGAAAAAACGTGACATATTTTCACAGCTGAACACCAGAACCTTCAGCTTTAGCACTCTGGGAAGCAATGAGCCACAGGGTCAATTATATGTGGAGTTGTGTAATGGAATGCGTCAATAATGTTTGCCAACTTCTCTCTAGAATTAATAAGTACTTGACACTTCATATTTCCCAGACGGGGCTCCCGGGCATTATAATCAATACAACAAATTCATTAGCTGTCTGACTGAGTGATGTCCTGAAATCACGGCTGTAAGAACCATTTAGCAAATGTGAAATTATCAGTGTGGAGTCAATCTCAAAAGAACAAACTGTGCATTTCCTGCAGAAGTCAACAGCATGTTTGAGATTCCACTGGCTGGCTGCATAAGTGGAAGAGACATGAGGGGAGGGAGGGCTGCACCAGCTGTACTGTAAAAATTAGTCACACAAGTTTTGTTTTCTTCCAGTGGAGTAAAGACTGCAGAAGATGAATAAATATGCAGCACACATACACACACCCACTTAGTGAACTGGGCTCTCATTGTGTTTCATTTGGAGTTGAATATTTGAATTTGAATTACAGATTTCTTTGGGTAAAGTTTGGACTTCATTTGGGCCATGAAGTTTGTTCCACAGCATACATTACAGCTTATCTACATGGGATTGTAATGTGACATGGCTGCAGTGGCGCTCAGGATGTTTACTGTGAAGGTACCAGTTCCTAACATCTGAAAGCCGCTAGCAGCCAAGTTAGCATGAGAGAAATTCATAATGTCATACCTGTCACAGATCCAAGTGGTGCTACATACTTTATGCAGCTAAGGGACCCAACACCAACTTTTAACAATGTTTTTTTCTGTTGTATTTACACTGTAGAATTGTTTTATTTCACAAAGCATTAGGCTCTTTCTGTGCATTTACCATTTTTATATTTGCTGGCAGAAAATGCTCCTCATTAAATATGGTTCCACTTGGTTATCTAATAAACAACACAACCTAAACATGTTCATGTGAACTGTGACTTATCCTTTGGTCACATCTATAAGCTGCTGTGTAGTTGTTATTACAAAACGATGGTGTTAGTTAAGCACTTTACAAGTGGTCATACAATTGTTATATCAGTGATCGTTGATACTAAGACTGATATTTCAATGTGTTACAAGATGTGTTTTGCCATTTATAAAACTTAATCTATGTTTATGGTGTACAGCTTTTGGGAGTGTTCTAAAATGGGCAGGTTAAAAAGATGAATAACCATTTTCCTCTCAGCCAGACTGGTCTGGCTCTGCTGTCCCAGCAGTGATGAATGCCTGCGGTAGTAAAGAGCTCAGAGCGAGCCACAAGACGGGACCAATTACAGCCTCCCAGACACCACCAGAGACCACCACCTCCACATCACTACGGTTACCATAATGACCTCTCAGGGGCTGATGGGAGGAGTAGGGATGCAATGGTACGGGGCCCTGGAGAGCGTCTGACAGCACAATGTGGAAGAGCACATTGACTTAACATTTACACTGGACAATCAGGCTTTTCAGAGGGTTTTAAAGTAAAATATGGATCTTTGTGATGGTGGTTTAATTTGTTTTCTGCAGTGTGAAAAGCTTACATATTCATCAGTGAGCCATTGAAGAGATGGATGGATGACCTCAGAACCCATGATGGCCATTCACAACTTGTTCTTTGATTTCTAGCAATTAGGAGCAATGACTGAAAAACATTAGTCATTTTCTTGATACCTTAGAAGCTTTCTTAGAGGTGCTATGTGTAAATCCCTTGGCTGTGTTATATATATTATTTTGTGAGAAAAAAACTAGCCACTACCACAAAAGAGAAAACCTCACAGCTCCAACTTCACTGTTTTCATTATCTTTGAGTTATCTGAAAGGGGTTTGAAATTCATAGGCGTAAGACCCATGACACCCATCTTAACATCCAAATAGTGTTTAATGGCTGAAGTGGTTTAGCTTTTTTCTGTTGTGGAAAAAGTGAGCTCTTTTGGAAATATAGTGTTTAAATCTAATAGCAGTATTAAGCAATTCATTTTATTTGGTCAGTATACCTTGTCAACTCAAGACAAGACCTGTATTTCATCCCTGCCTGTAATTGGCTCCCAAGTGAAGCAATTGTATTGGCCATATCTAGCAATACTGTGATATACAATATCCATCATTAAGAGAAGTTTGATAATACGAATAGGCCATGAATGTGCAATGCCTGGCCTCATCAACAATAATCAGCTTCCTCTTGCCAATTCCCTGGTGAACACAAGGCCGGCCATTAACTTTCATTAAATGTTCTATTAAGAATCTCTGCCTCCCTCTCGAGTTCTCACTCTCTCCTCTCTTTGTTGCATGTGATGCTTCGCTCTCATACTGGCTCTAATTGACAAAGATTGAATGATTGCTAATGAGAAACACATGCAAACACAGACACACGCATACATGCTGTGGGGTGTGCAAATGAATAACTCTTAGGCAGTGGTGGTGTGTGTTACAGGCAGGGCTGGGACAATGGCAGCCAGCAGGAAGATTGTGTGATTGCTAATTACAGAGGCGCTCCGATCTGCAAAGAAGCCACAACAAGACGACTTGTATAGAGAATAAATGTTGACGCTGCTTGTGCGTTAATTGCTGATTTTGAATTGCTAGTTGTATAATTATGTTGTGTCTATGTTTTGGATGTGTGTATGTGAAAACAAATGGTATAGCAAGAGATGTTTTGATTTCTGCAAGGGAAAAAAGACTGTAGGCAACTAAAGCTGTAATTATTTGATACTGTAGTGACATGTTTTCACTAACAGGTGCAAGCTCGCTCTCTCTCGGTTCCATTGTAACCACAGGTGGTGTGATTCATTTTCAATGTCTCTCAAAGAGGGAGCTCTTTTTCTGACTCTCTCAATGCAGGCGGTTAAGTGAGGGAGGGAGATCTGTAAACAGAGTAATTAGACACAATGAATGAAAACCTAACATTAAACGATTCAAATGAGATAGAATCTACTGTGTCTGCATACATTTGGCATACTGTCACTACAATGAAGGTTCTGTCATATCACAAATTGATCAATGACTCATCAGTATGCAAGGCATTGTTTGTTTATGACTAATAATGTTTAGGGAACCGTAAATACGTCTGTCTTACAAAACTATTACAGTAAAAATATTACTATTGTCATTATTAAGCATGACTGAGCTATTAATGTTGTGTGACAATCATTACATGTGTAGTCTGTCTATCCTTAAATACTTTAATAGCAAGGAGAAGATTCCTGCAGCTGCCTCACATAAGCAATAATTACTCATTTTTGATAACAACCACAGCATTTACAGTTTGATTCCCACAAAGCTATTAGTGGAGATATGTTAGCGATGGCAATGTGTTTATTTTTTCTGATTCACTGGTGTTTGTTAGAATTTTATATTCAAACAAGTAAATCATAAATCCAGTCAACAGTTTTAACAATCCTTCCTAATGCAAGTTCTATAAAACATACTAATATAGACATATACTATATATATACTATACTATACAAAATATACACAGACTGGACAGCTCCATGTCATGTAGTAATCAAGAACAGCATTATTATTTGATTAATCCATCACTATCAATTCAGTAGTATGTCTAATCTGCTGCCCATGCAGTTAATAAACCACTTGATGCCATGCTTTACAGCATTTCTAAAGTCTCTTAGCTGCTCTATAATCATTTACAGCATACTGTAGACTGTCATATTAAAATGATACAAGCTGCAACTAACCCCAACATTTCCCCACAGGGATGTATATCCTCACTACAGGAAAGAAAAAAACCTGAATTCATAATTTATAAAACAAAAACAGAGAACTAAACATGACATGTTTGGCACCATGACAACAGTCCATTGACCAAAACACAATCAGTTTGTGTGAGTCCTTGAGAGAGCTCTGAATATGTGCCAGTGCTTGCTCTGACACATTCTGCAAGATTGCATGGTGACACGGACAGGCATCATTACACTCTTTCATGCTTCCATTCTCTCTTTATGAAATGTCACTCTCCTTGGCTTCTCTCTCCCCTTTCTACTGAACTTCAGTTTTTCTGTCTTTGCTCGGTCACTATCTTTAACTTTCCATTTTGCTTGTGTTTGTTTTTATCTCCCTGCCCTTTCATTTTCCACCCTCGCCTTGTGCTCACGATATCATCACCTTCTCTTTCCCCCCTACCTATCCCTCTCTCTTTTCTTTACTCAATTCTACCCTAAATGGTATCTGGCGTAAATGACAGTACAAGTTAATTGTTCGAGCCTAAGTGTTTAATTGGTCTAGTTTTCAGTGTACTTGTTAAATCTGGTAGAAGTTGAATGTGCGTGGATTGCACTTTTGAATTGATGTCTTCAGGTGAGACTTTTTGGAGATGGTCTTGTGAAGTGGAGAGATTCTTCAGCTGGGAATCAGTCAGTGTACCCATATTCTGCAGTAAAATCCACTGCTGTCACAGTGTCCTAGAAGTTATTCAATTATTCACTGTGCATGGAGTAGCTCTGCAATTGCACTGCAATCTGTCTCTGCTGTTCAACATAAGAAGAGACTTGTTCATACTTAGAAATTGAATATCTTTAATTCTATAAAAATAACTTTCATGAAATCTAATTTAAGGTGGATTTTCCTTTTGATTTTGCATAGAACATACAATCCCATTTTTTTGTGCTCATGATGTTGTTGTTGAAATCATAAAATAGAGAAGGGCAGGGTTTCTCTTTCAACCTATGTTTAGTAGTGATGTAGAAGGCGACCTGTGAGCGAGGAAAATAAACACATGCACCCACAACAATATCCCATTCATCAAGTCCATTGTTACTAGTCTGGCCCTTGCCATGTGAGCACAGCAAATGAGGCCCCAGGGAAATATGACTGACCTGGGATGAAGCCAGTCCCAGTCTCTCCTAAATAAACCTGCAGCTGACTGGTGAATTTATTTCCATTGCTCTGTTGTATAATTTGTAGAAAAACAACAGCAGGTGAGGAATTTCATCTGTGGCCTTTCTGGTATTAGACAATCCAAGTCAATTTCCAACATGTTACTTACTTACTAAGTGT
This sequence comes from Nannoperca australis, assembly GCA_036023655.1. Classification (NCBI taxonomy): domain Eukaryota; kingdom Metazoa; phylum Chordata; class Actinopteri; order Centrarchiformes; family Percichthyidae; genus Nannoperca; species Nannoperca australis. The sequence continues at coordinate 45,168 of JAVQJD010021668.1, forward strand.
TTTATTTCTCTATTGCATTTCTGTATCATATAATTATTCCATTGAATCTGGAAAATGAAACAAGTCTTATTTCGTTTTTTCTGTTATTTAGTTTGGTACCGTTTCTCTGTTGTGCGCATGTGCAGCCTGATCTGCAGTGTGCTGACCTCGCGGAGTACGCAGTTTCAAAGAAAAAGTTCGTAAAGCATTTTTGAAGTTGAAAATGTAAGTAAATTTCAAGGATGTTGACGATACATGGACTGTAGTTTGTTGTGAACATTAGAGTGAGCAAGTGCACATAGACAGTGTTTTCCGCAGTGTGCAAGGTTTCCTGCCTTAATCCCCACAGGTGAGTTTTTAGACAGTTATCATGTGATGCACTATGGAAAGTTAAAGTTGTTATAGGAGACAATAACGCTCTTGTTCCCTTAACTGATTCTTTGATTTGACATGCTCACGGCGTGCAGCGGCATCTAGTGACCACGGTTGTCAAATCAGCTCCGTTAGTAATTGAATACCTGTAAGATAATTACTGCATGACTTGGTGAGCAAGTACAATGTGCTTGTTTCTGTATTCGCAGCATGTTTTCTAAAGGCAGCATGTGTTGTCACATTCATACAGATGTTTTCTTAATTAGCTTGTGTTTTGCCTATTTGCATGTGTTTTCTTAAGCTGCTGCTGTGTGTTGAGCTTTAAGGGCCACCATACATCTTCCTGGAGGGAGGTTCAAAATACATCATTAGAGTATGGAAACAGGGTAGAAGGTTTAATTGCCATCTTCTTTTTTTTTTTTTGCATTTTGTTTGCATAGAGGAGAATTTAATGAAGTCTACGTGTGTATCAGCTTCAGGTATTTTGCCTTTCCTCACATACACATATGAAATGCCTTGTTGTTAGCAACTGCTTTATACTTTATGTAAATTGTTCTTTTTATGAATTGTAGAGACTGCTTGCTAATCCACAGCTACGTAGTTTCTATTTGGGTAACATAATTGCAAAGGTCAACTGGCACAAAACGTTGTAATATTCCTTACCAATCTTTTTATATTTTAAAGATAATAAACTGACTCATCTTGTCATCAACACTAGAATAATAAGAAGTAGAAATTACTCACTAAGAGAGCATTAGACATAACAATATATGCTCACATTAGGACTGTGATTAATTGTTTTATTTTGCTATAGATTCTTTTTCCCATGAACTGGTTGTTTGTTTGGCAGTTTAGCTTGCTAAGTGACTTACAATAAAGATTCAGAATTATTAAAATTGTTGTTGGCAAATGTTTATACCATTGACTATTCAATAAGGGCTCATAATTTCAGCATTAATCCTGCATTTGTTCAGTTTTATAGATTTTCATGTTTTAAAAAAGACAGACACACAAATACAATCAGAAGAAGCACTGTCTCTATCTGGGCTCCACCTCTGGTGAAGACGCTGACTTTTGATGAAAGGGAGAGATAAAGCGGGAGAAAGGAGAAGGGAGAGTGGCCAGAGCTCTGAGTAATGCCGTAGTAAATTGTAATGTAAGACAGGTCAGTGGGAGGAAAGAGCTGAAACACACTGCTCTATTGCAGCACTCAAGCTACCAAGCCCATCATTTATTGAGGGAGCACTGACACTGAGCAGAAAAATAGAGAGGATAAAGAAGGACATGGGAGGAAAGAAGAGTAAAAGGGAAACAAAAAAGAATCTGGAATGGAAGGTATAGCTTTATAGGACTTGTAGGACCTATATATTTAGGCTAAACGTCTCTATGACTTCACATGACATTTGATGTTGCAATATTGACTTTTTAACAAATTTCTGTTGACTATACAACAAGTGAGTGTAATTAAGAGCTGATTTATGAAAAAGAAAGGTGAGGTGACTGTATATATCATGCAATGATAGAGATGTGTCCACTGGAAGAAACAAGGCAATGACGTTTCAACTGTGGGAGCTGTCCCTAAGTGTCTGGATTCTCAGGTGACCTCATGATCTCGCAATTCTCGTGTTATCCCGTGAACACGCAAATCTCGCTGCCTCGCTAGGAAACGTGTTTTGAGCAGCAGGTCTCCTCCAAGAAAACATGGAGGAGGAGAGCGGAATTAAAAATACAGAGTACAATATGGTAAGCCAATGGTTATTTTAAACCATTTCCAAATGTACAGAACAATTACTGTATTGAGATATATACTGTTACTGTGATGTGAAATGATATTTTATATATAGATTTTGGCCATATTACACACTCATATTGAGAATAGATACTGCTGATTGAAAACGTTAATAATAAGAAATATAAAAATAGTGATCATGGCAACATCACCCACTGTGCTGATGATGTAGATTATGAGAAATGAATGGTGCACGGTGAATGGTCCTAAAGCTTCCCAATTTAGAGGCGCCGTGCAAGAGGCTGAAAAAACAGCTTGAGACATTTATTCTATCTGACATTAGGCACTAATCCAGTTATGCTGCATGTGATTTGTTTGGTTATTATTATGCAAATGGTTTCAGGCGCTGCTTTGGCAGATCTTTATTACATTGCCTCCTCCCTCTCTGTCATTCACAATCCTATACCAGGTGCAAACAGAGGCAGTGTTAAAGAGGAAATTGAATAAAGTACGCACGTTGTAAACACAGGTACAGACACACACAGTCAAACTGGTATTTCTCACTTGTCTCTTCCCAACAACACTGGATTTGAACGGACACCTTACTTCTACACTTGTGCTCAAGGGAACACTGGAATACTAGTATATTTCTGTATGAATGCAAAATAATTTATACGAGCAATTTCTATTATCAAAATAAGGATTCAAATCTGTTCAAAACTAATTTTTTAAAGTCAAACAGTGTGTCCTTTTCTTGACACTACTGATCTGACAGATTATTTTGAAGGTACACTTATTTCAAGAGAAGTATCTGAACAAGTACAAATTGGAAGTATTTTATTAAGAATATTAACGTTGAAAAAGATAAACTGTGTCATTGTGTTGGTGCACAAAACATCAAAT
>JAVQJD010021670.1:0-12243 GCA_036023655.1 Nannoperca australis
GAGTAAGAAAGTGACCAAAACTAAATGAAGTGGAGGTGCAGCCTCTGTCTCAGAGAAATCAAACTGTTCCTTTAAATGTGAATTCAAATGATCAATGTAGTCCTCAAAACTACGTTCTACATTTGTATATTTTCATTTCATCCCCCCTCCATACAATGTTAAGCCATTGTATATGAGTAATCTAAAGCCGTTTGAAAGCTAGCTTGCTGGCTACTTAGGAATGTAGATAGAAAACGCTATGTTAGCTTCGCACTAAAGATGAACTAAAGTTTTACGGTCGTAACTCACGGTCATGTTTGAAGGTCTCTGAACAGCTGTGGACTTTCGCCTCTGACTGTCTTCTAAACGTTGCCAGTTCTGTGAAAATGTTCACTAGCTGGTGAGTGTGAAGCTAGTTTTGATCAACGGGGCAACAGGATTTCCGGTTTAAAAAAAGAAACACGAACTATTTTTAGTCCATTGAAATATTGTTATGTATATAACATTTTTGGGTCAAGTAAAATGTATTTATGTTACGTGTTTATTTACATAAAGAGAATGTTTTAATAACAAACTAAATTGATACATCATTTGTTATTTATTATAAATGTTAACCCGCTTCACTTCTGCTTTTATCCTGAGAGTATTTTGGCGAACTTGACGCACAGGAAGCTATCACCCGGGTGTTTCTCTTTTTACAGCACATTTTAAACCCCTTGGTGTTATTTAATTTATTCTCACTTAGTTATTTGAGCAATTTATACCAGAGGAAGAAAGAATAAATCCGTGCGTAGTTAATCTCAATGTAGTCCGACAGCCCCGGGATGAAACCAAGCGCTTCGAATCAGCAACATCTTTCTAAAATAAAAACCCTATGAGCTGTGACGCCGAGTTTTCTCACATAATACAGATTTGACCATAGAATAGAAACAAAGGATATTTTATCAACATGTTTGACAAAGTGGAAATAAAAGGGAATTTCAGTCAATTAGTGTTTCCCGCACCGTCGTAGTCCCGTCTTTCCAAAAAGGATTGGGGGGGTTTCAAGAGTTAATTGTTAAAGCTGAAATATAAAAGCTTTAGCCTAAATATGGCCTAATGGTATTTTAAACATATAATTATAATCTGTATCCATAGGTAAGATTACAGAAAAGATGGGTCTGAAAGGGTTAGATTACATTCCATCTGTTGTCTTAAATAATGTTTCTTCATGGATCCTTCCACATCCATATGTTAATGTACAACTTCTGGAAGAAAAGAAGTGGTCAGTAACAGATAACATTCATTGTATTGTTAAAGATCATGTTCAATGACAATTCTGTAGATTTCTGACAATATATACAAATGATATTATATTATACAGAAGTCAGTTCATGCCAGGCAGTGTAAATGAAGTTATCATAGCCGCAGAGAGGAGGTCATCATTTCATGGTTAAGGTTACGACATACAGGTTTACACTCCATGTTATGTATTATGGAGATAAGTCAATCTATTCTGTGTCAGTGGTGTAACAATCTGTAAGATGTAGAACACGTTATCATGCAATGTAGTGAATAAAATTCAGAGAGGGAGACATTAAGAAATACAATGAGACAGGACTGGAGAATTAAACCATTACTGAGCACAGGACAGGACTTTGGGGAAACCATAAGGGCATTGATATGATACATAATATCATAGCCGGATAAGGAAATAGGGTGTAATTATAAAACTAAAAGTTTTTTGTCACCATTCAGTTGTTATAACGCTGTGGATCTGCACACTCCGGTACAGTAGGTGGCGCTGTGCACATTTAAAGTTGGTTTGCGATCCGCCAATAAACACGAAGAAGCAGAAGCAGAAGCAGAAGCGGTCCTGCGAGCTTAGCCGCAGGTGACACCAGCAGAGACACCAGCGGACACACCGAGGTAGGTTGGCAGTCGTTGTGAGCCGTCCTGCTGGCTGTTTAGGAACACAAAGATGGCATCGGGACGTATAGCTAGCTGGTGGTTTATGACACATAACGTTAGCTGAGCTGCTACGTAGAGCCAAGAAAAACAAACCTGTGTGTTTCCATGCTAGTGGCAGGTCATTACTAATGTGGTGCGACTCTTGTTAACAGCACAACGCTGCTGGTTCCCGTTTTAGCTCGTCTGCATTTCTTGCCATTTCAGCCGCTTTTCTGTGTTTGTCATTATCGGAGGCAAATAGCAACTAAACGGGTTGTGCCTTTTTAAAGTGCTGTCTTAGCACGGCACAATAAATCACGGGCTTGTTAGGTGGTGTTGTTCCCAGGCCGACCCTATCTGTGATGTGTGTCCCGGTTATCAGCCTGTCCATTGAGGCGAATCACACTCACGACTCCTGGCCAAAGATTAGTTTAAAATGATGAGATTATCGGGTTTGTCCGGTCAGTCTGCTGTGTGTGTGTGTGTGTGTGTGTGTGTGTGCTATAATGAAAGGACAACACGTATCGTGTTAAAGCATTAAAGAACGAATGAAGACGGATAACAGTTGATTTGGTTTGGCCGCACCCGGATAAACAGTGTGCTGTGTGTTAGCTTATCATCTGCAAACACTGGAGGCTGCGGCTAATATCAGTTTCATTCTGCCAGTCACACCTGTGAATTAGTGATGGGATAACCGGTTCAGTAAAATAAACTACTCGACTCATTTCTGTAGCTGTCACGTGTAAAAGAACTACTAATCTAATTCCAGGACTGAGCCTGTGTATGTCAAATGAGTAAAACCAAACTCCTGCGTTATCGTTGCGCAGGCGCGGCCAAAAGTGAAAGAATTACTCTCTGAGACGACTCGTTGCTACTAGATCATATCAAAGAGCAGTCCAAATGGACGGTACGCTAGTGATCGACAAATCACTACTTTAAATGTAAAGGTCACTATTTGCACCTTGTGTAGTTTTTGTTGCTTGAGCTGAAATGACTTAATGCCGTTTTCATCACAGAATAAAGGGAACTAGTGTACATTGCTGCTGAGAGTAAACCAGCATACTAATCCCAAACGTTGTTGTTGTTGTTGTTGTTATTGTTACTGTGTGTGTGTGTGTGTGTGTGTGTGTAGTAACAACAACAACAACGTTTGGGATTAGTATGCTAGTTTAATCTCAGCAGCAATGTTGTACATTTAGTGTATGTATGTATATATGTACTAAATAACCAATATCACAGCATCATCTTGGCCTCTGGGAAACTATACAGGGCATATTTCACTAGTTTCTGACATGCAAAATGATCCAATGTGTAATCGATTATTGATTCTTCAATTCAATATGGCTTTATTTGCATGAAAGTAAAAATAAAACATGTCAAAATAAAATGTGTCCAAATATTTGTACAGGGCAAAATAATAGCAATATGTTAAACATATATATATATAATACAAATACACACCCTCTCTCTTCACTTGAGAGAATCATTTAAAGTACTATAGAGCAAGTGGGCTGTAAAACCAGTGCAACATTGGAAAATAAATATTTTTTCTTAATATGCAAAATGGACCTTTTCTGAATGTTTATTTTTCTTTGAAGGAAAATAGTTTTTTGTCCTTTGTTTCTGTGAAGAAACTGTGGAGTACACGTCAAGATACAAAAACATCTTGATTTGAAGTATTATGGAATAGCATTGGACATGCCATTCACTACTACATTTGCTTTTAATGTGCTGGTGCCAGAAATCGCACACCATGCTATTTGCAGTACTTATTTTAGTCCTCATTGTAACAATTGCTGAGTAGTTCATAATTGAGACACGTTGTCCTGGTGCTCATGGTTACATTGAAGTTGTGGTGGGAATCACACTGCTTTTCTGCCTGCTCACTGAACCACAGCTCAACTGTTGCACAGTTTTTGTGGACACATTACACACTAAACTGTAATGCTGTGTCGAGTAGATTAAGGAAGTGTGCTCACTAGATGCGAAGCTATGGCATTTTGGGAAATACAGACAAGCTTGCTTCCTAAAAATTGCACTTTAGTCTGAACATTTCTGTTGTCCTCATGGCAACGAATTGGCAGGTGGACAGCAAAGCCTGTACAAATCCTTGAGTTATTAGAGGAAGCAGCAGCAGGTCATGAAGATGTTCTCACGCCTCGTCGCTGCTCTTATGTAACAGCATGGCTAAGAGTGCCGGGGTTAAGTGCCTTGCTCAAAGGCCGACACATCGGTGTGTGGCTCCTTAAGCTGACAGAGTCTTGATCATTACTCCTCATTTGAGCAGCGCTTCTTGTTAAAAAACTCTTGCAGTAAGGTTTTCCCCTACAATGTGTTACTGAGTTTATTACGATGATCACAACCAGTGAAGTAACACACATCTCACCCAGTTGTTTATATGTTAGTGAAATTCCACACCCAAATTAACTCTTTCAAAAACATTTTAGTTAAAATTACAAAAATAAGTTGTTTTGTTCTGGTGCTGCAACAGATGTCTGCCAGATGTCTGCCAAAGTTGTAAAAAATAATTACCCAAGTCCAAGCAGGGAATTTCACTTGTCTTATTAGACATTGACATTTAGTTATTTTATCCATTAACCGTTTTTAAATAGATTTTACAATATCATGATTAGAGCTGAAGATTAGGTTGATAGAAAAAAAAGTCAAATATTTGCTTGTTCCATCTTCTCCAATGTGAGCATTTGCAGATTTTGGTTGTTTGAGATAATTGTAAATGGAATAGTTTGGCATATTGGACTGTTTGTCAGACAAAACAGGAGTTTTAAATGTGCCAACTTGGACTCTGGGAAACTTTGTGAGTTTACAGACAAAACCGCATAAAAGGCAATGTGTTATTCAACGAGCACAATCTCACTGTGAAATTCCTCATGATGATGCGGCGGCCACGCATCTCACACATTTGCTCTGTTTTGCAGTGGGTAGCTGTCAATGCCGTACTCCCTCATCTCCCTGCAGTAGGATCCTCCAGGCTGGGAGAGACCACACCCAGCCCTCCACCAAATCCCCTGACCCAACATGATGGCCTCCAGCGACGTAGACATCCGAGGTGAAGGTAAGGAAAGCCAGTGTTTGTCGATATAACATTGGATTTAAAAATGGAAAGATTGCACTCTGGGTGTGGTGCTCACATATAAGATAAAGTGGGTGTGGAGACGCGGTGGGATTATATGTAATCCCAACTGGCGGAAAGACACTGAATCATCAAAGCAGCTTTCATTTTTTTGCACATCTGGTGTCTTGTTTAGCAGGAGGTCCCAACAACAACAACTGAAAGATGAGATAATGGTACAATGTCTACTTCTTTGCTCCATGAAGTAAAGGAACTAAAACATAAGAGCAAATTCTTGACAGTCGAAAGGCTATCTCTTAACCCTTTTGAGCTCTGCAATGGAAATGGTCCAACAGTGTCTACATTGGTATTTTTGCTTATTATAATTTCCTAGATTATCTTAAAATGCTTCACATCCCTAAAATCAGTACAACCCAAGCTAAAAGGCTATGTAAGTCAATAGTCCATAATAACTCTGTGGCATAAATTAACTGTGGAATGAAAGACAGTAATTCATTCACATGTACAGTGTATGCACTGTGCTGTCAAATACAAGCTATACTGAACTACATTGATTGCCGCTGCTTGAAAAACCTGAACATTGTACATGTGTTGTATAGTATTCAGAGGGCGTCAAGGCCGTTTTCATGTCAAGGGGAGTTGAGCTGAGAGATTTAAAGACCATTTCAGTTTCACTTCAGTATTAGTTGTCACTCTGTGAGTAGAACGCCTGCTGATGCAACAACAAATACTTCGCTCTTCTCCCTCAGGTCCAGGGCTGGGCAATATGGCCAAAAATTTTATCATGAAAAAAATATTCAGTTCAATTATCACAGCGAATGTCAAATCATTATTTCTTTCAGGTTTAAGGGCAGATTTTTGCTCCTGAGTGAATTGTGAAGGAAGCGTGTGGTTAGTTTTGGTTTTCAACACTTTTGTACAGCCAGTTTTAACATGTTGTAAATGTTTGTGTGTTTTGTAGTTTGCTGCTGGTAGTCGAGGGTCCACCATCAACACTCTTTTTCTTAATTGGGTGTGTTCTAACTGATATTGTTTCTCATGATGAAACGGGTTTGTGGGGTTTCCCGTCTTAGCTGGCTGTTTTGTCAGACTGCAAATAACCAAAATACCTTTTAAACGACTGAAGTCTAGTGGCCTTTCCTGTTAGCGATGCTTCAGACTGACTCGAGCTGGACATTGGAGCCGTGCTTTCTCCGGTGTTGATTCCTCTCCATCTACAAGCCCGCAGCAGCAGTGATTTAATTACATCGAACATTTATTGAACATTTGTTATAATTCTGTAGAGCAAAATTCCATTCAGATAATTGTCATGATTGTTTTATCGCCCAGACCTACCTCCTACACTAACAATATGCAACTAATGTGCACTAACAGTTCCTCTGTGTGTAATAAGAGTCACGAGACTAAAGTAAACTCCAGTGAAGCCCAGCAGTCTGTTTGGTAAAGCAGTCTCAGATAGTTTGATAACAACGTCTGTCAACAAACAGGCAGCTCAGCAGTCTGTGCAGTCAAAGACATTCCTTTTCCATTTCATAATGATCAACAGCCATTTGTTTATTACAGTCAGCTGGTTTACAGGAGAGATTCTTTCAAATCAAGTCATTGTGATTTGACTGTGCAGTTAAACTGGTTCACCGCAGACACTGCAGTGAAGATCCAATCAATACTGGAAGGCATGACTTGATTTTATTGTCTTTAAAAATGTGCATACATGTTTTGACAGAACATGAGCTTTAGTCACATTTTACTCATTCTCAAACTCACTGACCTTTTTGAGGTGGAATTCACATACAATCAGGCGCTGCAGCAAAAATGCAGATTTTGCCATTTGTTTGAACCGGGGTGGTGCGTTCAGGTTGCGGCGGTGTGGCCCGCAGGGGGTGTGGCCCGCAGGGGGTGCAGGGGTGCCAAAAAGTGGTGGCAAGCTAAGTGAACAGTAAATCACCACGGCAATCAGACCAGCAGACGCCCAGGTGAAGAAGAACTTTGTTTACCTGTAGCATTAGTTGTTTACCTTTTAATATTCTACTGTTTACTGTGAAGATGGAAGAGAGACCGATCAGCTCTATAATTACTGTACATCAGCTGCTCAGCCTGCCACGAGGGAGCACAAAGATATTACTCGTCGTGCAGTGGCTTGGCTTGTATCAGTCTTCGAGCTGGGATTGCTGGTTAGCATCAGACACTGCCACACTGCTGCAACGCCTGATTCAATGTGAAAACAGCCTTACTCACTTGGTGCTCAATAAGGCTGCTCAACTTCAGAGAAAAAGCTGTGCACTCACTTGTTCTGTGTGTACTTTTATTTTGAGACAAGCAGCAAAAACCTTAAGACAAAACAGTTCATTTAGCAAACATCAGGGTTAACAGCCTGCAGTAGTCTTGCATGCATTTCTATCAAGAACACAAATAGCCAACTGAAAGAGACATTAACTTTACATTCATTCTTTGATACCATTAGCTAACATTAGTGGACCTTTTTATGGGAGTCTGTATGCTGGTCTCCCTGTTGTATTTTGCTGTTTTGTTGTCAACTCTGCAATTATCATTGCAGTTAGCCCATGCATGTAACATGAGCAAACGTCACTAGCAGGGACGTTTCACTGAAACACAGGCTGCTGCTTATTAGTGCAACAGTTCAAGTTCCTAAATCACATTTGAGGAAGAGAAGAGGAAGAAGAGATTTACAGTTTCACCTATTGGGAGTAAATAAAGAGGGTTTCTGCAGATGCATTCAGATTTTTGAATAATACTTTGCATCAAAATAGTCGTTAGGTCATTGGTCCCTTCATCTGTTTTTCACATTATGTTTTTTTTGTTGATGGAAATGATTATACATTACGTTATAGTTTTAACACCAATACAAATCCACCAGTATCTGTTAATGTATTTCTTGACTTAAATCTCAGCCTTATCTAACTGTGTGCAGAGCCCTGGGAGTCAAGATAATGTGTTTATCTCATGATGAATGTTTGAGCAAAATGCAGTGGTGGTGAGATAACTCATGAATAACTTCATGAGGTCTCCACATATTATCAGTGCCATGTGACACGGTCTGGTCCTCACTTATCCTATCACCCCCCCCTGTCCGTCGCCTCAGGTCCTTTGTTCTCCGACCAAAATCCATCAGAAATGGATGCGCTTTGTCCGTCTCCTCCTGGACCTTCCAGACCCCAACGACACTATGAGAGGATTGGAGAACGGACAGGAACCTCGTACGTATTATAAAATCTAAAATGCACTCAACAGCTAACAGTCAGTTACAACAGTGTCTGTCTGAATGGTTTGTAAATGTAATAAAAACGTAGTTGGCCTGCTTCTGATGTACATGTAACTTGTTTTTTCCTTCTGTAGTTTTTGTCAGACCCTTATCCACCTGTTGAAAGGGAACATCGGTACAGGGTTACTGGGTCTGCCTCTGGCTGTCAAGAATGCAGGCCTGTTGGTAAGCAAGCAGAGATTTTATTGTCTGCTCCCATTCCTGTCAGGTATGCATGACATGGTAAAGACATGCTCAAGCTGGTGATGCTGTCTGAATTTGATGAAGAGTAAGTACAGTTAGCATTTTGTCAGCAATGGGACTACCAACAATAGGGCAAGTTGATTGAATTCACGAGTGAATATGTCATATCTCAACAAAAAAGTTGAATAATGAAGGGGTAGTTTTCACTGGTGTTTGGGATGTTCCTGAAGCATGACTCCTCCTAGTGAGTTCACAGTGTCATGTAGAGAGCTGTGGTTGTTACACATGTGGCACAGGCAGGATGTGTTACATGACAAGATAAAAATCATACACAATACAGTAAGTATAAACAGTATAAACAAAAACAACAGTCTAGGTATTAATACATGACTGAACAGGCTCAGGCAGTACCAAAATGCTTATACATGCCCAACTTACATTCTTATCTCTTTACGCTCCCCTCCAAAAAGAAAGAAGAAAAGCCCCAAAATACCAAAAGCGAATTACACATTTTAAAATTGATATTAGCATTGTTCCATAATTTAACCCCAACAATAGAAATATATCTTTCAATCAATGTTTTTAGCTTTTTGTACTGTAAACTTACAAACACATGTCAAATCACATTTGCTCCCCTGTATAGGGGATTTTATTTTTTTTGTATTGTATTAAAATGGTATAATACACCAAATACTTACATTTCATAACATGAGCTGATCATATTAATTTGTTTTATTAAGAATTCCTGTTGCAAATTTTTGTAGGAAACTATTGAATTTAAAGTTTTTTAAAAGTCAACTCCCACAATTCACAAAACACACAGTACGACAAGTAAGGAAGTATGACTGAACAATAAATTGTATACAAGCCCATAGAATTTAATATCCCTAGATTTGTACAGAATTGCTATTGACTTTGACATTTTATGTTAATATGTTGTTTCAATGTTAGTTTATGATCCATTACAACCCCTAGGAATTGAGTCTCAAATACTCAATTTCTTTTCGATTTCCAAAAGACATACATTTTGTTTTCTTAATATTAAGAGACAATAAAACATTTTATTTTTAGGATTTCCAGCTTCCTTTCAATAGCATACAATAGTTCATTTTAACTTTTTCCCTGAGCAACATAAACTTGTATCGTATGTATGTAAGTATGAACACTTTTGGACCAATCACAGATCCCTGGGGTACTTCATAGGTGACATTAATGTCATTAATTTGCAAACATTTCTGTCTAGTTTCTAAAAAGCATTTTAGCTATACCTCTTATCCCATACTTCTCCAATTTTGTCAATAATTGACTTGATAATTGAATAAGTGATCGATAGTATCAAAACTCTTCTGTATGCCAATATAAATACCAAAAAACAAAATTTTAACTGCTTTTGTTATTTCTTCTACTATCTCCATTTACTGCAAAGGTAGTAGTTAAATAGTTAGTTCCTAAATCCATACTGGCGTTCACTAAATAATTAATTAATTTAAAAAATATTATTTATTATTATTAATTTTTATTATAATTATTTATTAACTTATTAAATTATGTATTATCAGTGTAAAGATTTTTCGCAAATAATTTCTCTAGAATTTTTTTTTATTGATGAAGTAGGGATACTGGTCTATAGTTGTCCATGTGGTGCTTATCTCTATTTTTAAATATGGGAATTACCTTTTGCTAATTTCGTATTATCAGGAAAAACACCTCTGTAAAGCCTGATTACATATATAGGCCGGAGGTCTTACAGTAGAATAAATTACTTTCATTATTACCATGTCAATAGAATTTAATCAGTTGATCTTTTTTGTATGATATCATTTAAATTGTAAGGAAATTCAGTTCCATTTACCCTGCAAAGGAATAAGAACTGATATTTCTATTAATCAAATTATTAAACAAATCTTTTTTTTTCTCATCTGGTACAGGAATTTCCTTGGCCAAAGTAGTGCCAACACTCACAAAATAATCATTGAAATCAATGCTGTTTTAAATTGTCCACTGTAGCATCCTCACCTTCTTCTGTAATCTCATAATTTCAATTGTAAAATAATCTTATAAAGTAGATGTTACTTTTTCATGCCCTTCATTCATCCATGTCTTTCCTTTATATTTATCTTTCACCCAGCACTTTCAAATAGGACAATGTTTATTATACAACTCTAAGAATGTAAACAAAAAAGCATCATAGGCCTGATTAGGATCATCAACTTACACCTCATCCCAGTTATAATTTGTAAGGTCTCAATTCTTTCTGATATACTTATTCTTACTAATTTACATCCAGACTCACTAACACCAACTGATCATCTGACATTGAAATGATGTAAGATCACAGAAATAGGAAGATGATCACCAATATCACTTAAAAGCAAACCACTTGTTGCTTGATCATCAACACTGGTAATAAAGTTATCAATACATGTGGCACTTTCTCTAGTTATCCTACTACTCCAAACACCAAAACTAAACATTGCATTACAAAAGTCTGTTGTTAGTTTATGTTCATTCCATTTTAACAAATCAATATTAAAGGCACCACAAACAGAGTGGATACTTATCACATACTTTACCCAACATATAAACTGTGGTATTGATAAACTGATCAATGGCTTCTGCTTTTTGAAATTTGAAATTGAAAACCCTCCAAATTGAAGATATTAAACTGATTCTCAGTAATCATAATACGTTTGCATCAGGATCAATGTTATTTTTAAAACTAAATGATTTTAGTCAGATTTTTAGAAACGTAGATTTAACTCGAAGATCATTACTCAGTTTCTTCAATAGGAAAAATAATATTTTCATCTGTCACATTATAATTGTAAAACATGTTGATTTCAAAATAAGATTTTCAGAAATTTCCATTGCAAGCTACATTCTGACTCTGTATCAGGTCATGCTTCCCAACAATCACACACCTCCCAGCATGCTGCGACCTGCCCCAGACTATCAACATTGTCACTTATATTGACCGCCTTGGCTTGCTCAGGTGGTCCATTTAGTCAGATTTCTTGGTCCAGTGCTCATTGACATACACTCCAGTACCTTTTCTTTTTTTAGACTCTCAACACTTCAACATTATGCTTTAAATTTGCAAAGTGGACAACAACCGTGGGGTTGGTTTTACTATCCTTGCATGGGAGAGTGTGACAGGCTGAGATTTGCTGTTCCTTCTGAACAACGTGTTGCTCTAGAGCAGGGGTCGGCAACCTTTAACACCTCAAGAGCCATTTGGACCCGGTTTCCACAGAAAAGAAAACACTGGGAGCCACAAATACTTTTTCACATCTAAAATGAAGATGACACTGTATATACTGTTGTGTGTTGCTTTTGAAATCCATGAAGTGCTACAGAGAAATTTACATTTTATTTCTGCAATGAACACATTTTGAACTCTTAAAAAATTCAGCTGGGGATTGAACCCAGGACCTCGTTCATGCAAAGCATGCGCTCTACCACTGAGCTAGACACAACACATTATATCACCATTGGGCTTTCGGAGCCTTGACCTGAATTAAAAAAATAAATTAGAAAAAAAGCACTGTCACTAAACAATGAAAAATAAAATATCTGCATAAATATTTATTTTACCTGGTTAATGGGACGTCTGCTCCTGAACCTCTGCGCACAGCGTCTGCACATCGCAGCTGTACGAAGTCACTTTCCTCTTTACGCAGGACTGGAAGCTGTCGTCTGTGAGGCGTGAGCAGTGTTTGTGTTTAACATAGTTCATGGTGGAGAATAGCTGCTCACATACACTACCGTTCAAAAGTTTGGG
>JAVQJD010021676.1:0-34792 GCA_036023655.1 Nannoperca australis
AAGACTGATCGAGTTATAAGTTGCTTGAATTACTATTTATTCCCTCAGGAAGGAGGGTGGTGCCCCTACGAGACGATATCTGAACATTAATAAATGTAGAAGTATTTATACGCTACAAGACCATCATTTTTGTAATATTCATATGCATTTTAATCTGTTATCGAGGTTTGGGATTGGAGACATAACAATTACATAGAAAGCTCATGTTACAAACTGATGTGGAGTTAAAGACGCAATATGGAAATGTAGGATCCTGTGAGTCCCCCAACACTTCTGAAGTGCAATGCTGAATAACAGTACTCTTGTGAGTTGAATAACAAATATTCTAACATTTTTAAAATAATAATAAATTGACCTTTGAAACAACAGAGGTTTCTTCTTGGGCAATGTTTAATTACTATGTATTAAATCAGTGGGTTCATGAGGTTAATCTCTATGCAGGAACCAACCATCTTACCTGTTCATTAGTGTGAGTTAGAGTGAAGGTATTTAGTCTCATATTAGTATTAGAGTCCCATAAAAGGCTTTTCCATTTTAAGAAAATAAACATAGACCTGGTATTTGTAGTAAAAAAAATAACGACTAATACCAATGCAAAATAACAACCATCCCAAATTTCAGTATAATTGTTGACCTACCCATTATGTTCACTGAATATACCTGGGTGATACAGAGCGGTTAAACACTTTACTAGATTGGACTGTAGTTAAATAATATCCAGCTGTAACTAACCTTGAAGAAGGTCATGGTGGAGCCATCCTCTATCACCCCATATTCTATCTTCGTCTGCTTGGCCAGGTCATCAGCAGAGTCAATGGGTGACTCCATCCTCTCCACGGTGAGGAAGGCTGCCAGGTTTGCCGTGTAGGAGGAGATGATGATGAGCGTGAAAAACCACCAGATTCCTCCTACAATTCTGGTGGAGAGGGCTTTCGGCATGAGCTCAGATCCTGAATAAGAGGAGCAGAGGAGGGGGGTGAGGCCCAGTGCAGCACTAGGCTGGAGAGGGGGCAGCACCCAGGGTAGGCCAGACTAGGCCTCTGCATCTGCTGCCTGCATCATTCACTCACACAGACACACAGAGTGGGCAGAGTGGACAGCCTCATGGTTGAACTTTGAGGGGATAGCTACTGTAGCTGGCAAGCTAACCACTAACAGGCAAGATGTTGTATTGTCACAGGTAATCATTTGTTATTTTTGATTGGTTGCCAAGCTTCAAGGGGGCAGGCCTTAAGTAATATGAGCTGGCCTGAGGGCAGAAACCGAGGGAGAGGGTGCTAGAGTGAGATATGGACGCATGGGAGTGGGGTGCTTCTGATGAATGCAAAGAGCAACTTTTTGTTGAGACTGTAATGGACAAATTCTGTATTCATCTGTTTGTTAATCTAAATGAACTAAAACAGACACCAAGCTCAGTGTTAATACAAAAAGAAGACTGTAGACTGGAGCGGGCCCAACCATCAGTCAAACGAGCGACACTGCAGGGAACAAGTGGAGCAGCTCCACAAAACTAGTGGAGCGTACCAGGATTTCAGGCCTGCATCCCTTTCTCTTTGATTTTCAGCTGCAGGCAATTAGCATATGTGATGGCCTGTTAATAGTTAGTAGTTAGGTGTAGTGTTAAGGCTTAGCGTAATAATAATTGATCTTCTAGACCAGACAACAAATAATTTTACAAGTACTACTTGTGCCATGACAGTATACTGCTGTCTGATCCAGATCAACCATGTCTAGTTTGTGGGAGTTGGTCTCGACCTGCTCCAAGCGAAAGAGTGCCCTGAGATAACTTTGTTATGATATGGCGCTATATAAATAAAATTGAATTGAATTGAAATGAACTGAATAGTTTGCAGTTGGTCAATAATGCAAAACTGCATGTCAAAGTAAAGTTAACAAAAGCTAAACAGCGCGAGTTACTCCACTGGTTCCTCTGGAATTTCTTACAATAGAGTATGCTAAATCTGCTAGTCTGACTGGTTTTCATTCAAGTTTTACGCAAACTGTGCAGACCAAGAAGGAGTGTATGTATGAGCCAGATAAGTGACGGTTATACTTGGCATCGAAAAGAAAATGTAGCTTTGAAAACAAAACCGTAACCATATATATTTAATTATTATATATTATATTCTTCATGTCACTCTTTTTTCAGTGATTTTTTTTACGATGTCAGTTTTTTGGTTTCAACTTTCTGTCAGTTTTTTTGGCGTGGAGAGGAGGGTTTTAGGGGAGGGGCAAGGAGAGAGTATAATCTGCATACTAATGAGAGAACGTCACTCTTCACTGTTCCTGAAGCAGCCGTCCTCTCGTCCGCTCAGAAGTCTCTGTTATCACTCTAAACCTACAGCGATGTCCTCCACGAGTTCACCGGGAACACTTGAACAGCAAGTCTGTCCCTCTGTCGTTGTTTGCTCACACAGAACCGAGCTGGGTTGAAGTTAACTTTTAACTGACGTTATGTTAGTCTGGCAGAGGTCCGCTGGAACGAGAGCTAACCTTTGCTAATGATAGCTGTGCAGTTAAAGTACCAGTGCTTGGAGTGGAAAAGGGACAAAACCTCATGTCATTTCTCACATTTCATACCGTATTTTCTCAAATAAGTAGTGAATGATAATGATGGCCTGGAGTGTGGCTGCCACGAACAAAAAAAGGCCAGAGGGGGAAAAAGGCAGCACATTTTGGGCTTTCATGAGTACACCTAAACTCTCAAACCGCAGCTAAGTCTGTTTGTCTCTACCACTATTTGTTCACATTCAACCATGGATCAAGTAGATCACTGAAAAAAGAGTGACATGAAGAAAAAGTCATTCTCATTGAAAAACACATCAGAATGCAAAATAGATGAAGTTCAGTTTTTGTTTTCAAAGTCAAATTTTCTTTTTCAATGCCATTTGTAACTGATCAGGCCCCATACATATGTGAATGGGTAGAGTGGGAGTGAGGGAGAGAGGTTTGTTGTCCGGGTGAAAGAAGGTGGGCCTGGGTTATATCAGGACTATTCTACTCAAGCGTCTTAAGCTATTGAAAGCAGGGATTTTGCGTATTCACTCAGAGGGAAAGCTGATAAAGAGTCAGAGAGATAGGAGGTTAAGAACTCTGTGCTCCACTCCCTTTGTTAGAGACTCACTCTGCACGCTCACTTTTCATCAAACTTTCTTTCTTGCAGTCCCCTGAGTGAGCTGTCTATTGAGGGAGCATGCAGGGAAAGACATGACACGAGCCCTCCACTATTGATACTGCAATAGAGAAGGAACGACAAGTTGGAGGGTGCACATACATTCCCAGGGTACCTCCTCACTGTTTTACCCAGGAGTACATCAGGTTTTTAGGAGATTATCTCTATGGTAAACTTACCTGTTAAGTGACAACAACTAATAGATTGTATACATCATGCCTTTCCAAGATCATAAACATAACTGTGGTTGGTTTAATAATAGTAATATAATGCTGTATTTCCATAAGTAGCTGAATGTGTTTACTGTTAGTATGTCCACAGGCTCAAAGAATGAAGCAATAGCACTACACCTACTCTTTTGTAGCACCACTTCAAATAGGGAGTGTTAAAAATTTCATGCAGTTTTGGACTATAACACACAAAATATGTTGATAATAGGAAAGGCAGGTTTATTTATATAGCACAATTTATACACATTGGCAGTTCAAAGTGCTGAACAAATGAGCAGATAAAAGAACATAGAAAAACCAAGGTAAAGAAAAGAATACACTTTTTAAACTGACGGCTCCAGACTGAATTATCACTCACTGCATAGTGTAAAGTAATGCATGTAGTTTCTGCTAAACTGTTAGCCGAAACTTCATATGTATTACTACATATAGTGAACGTGAAGCCCTATATCATGTCATGTGCAGCATTCCACATGGCCAAGCACAATATATAACCAGACTACTTGCAATCCTATAAAACTGTGTGGGACTTTCTGGCACACCAACATTGGTCTGAATCCTATTTGAAGGACATGGATAACTTTGTGTTGATCATTAATTACACTATGAGTGAACAAAAATGATATGTGGTTCCCCAGGGGTCTATCTTCGGGCCTCGTCTGTTTACCATCGACATGCTTCCACTCCCACGCTCAGATTATGAATTATGACTATAATTGTATGATGACACTCAGATATATGTCATATTGGTGATTGTCTTTGGTGGCAGAGAAGAATGATTAGAAGTCGGCCTTCATGCTAAGAAAGTGGACCACATCAGTGTAGTTCTCTCAGACCTTTGTACTAGTTTCCCGTGTGTCAAACAACAAAGTGAGTAATTGCTGCAGGGGATGGGGGGGTCACAAGCTAAACCCAAGATAATTTTCTTCCCTAAATATTCAGAGTTAAAGTAATTCCAAAACACAGTGGATGCCACTGAACTCCTCCTGCTTCATGTTTATGTTCATGTCAACCAGCAACAATGAACACAACAGCTGTTTTTGTCAGGTCTACTAAACAGATAAAACACAGTTTAAATCGTTTAAACATGTTAAATATAAACCACAGTGTTACTACTGCTGTTGATGAACACATCTGCTTGGGTGTGTTTCAGAGTAACAGGCTGCTGGATGACACGTGTCTGTCACCTGGTCTGCAGTTGATTTCTCACTGAACTATATGTCTGTGAACCGACCAGGTTATCATGTTGATGTTGGTCAAAACACACACACACACACACACACACTCATGAACGGCAATTGTGTGCACTGGAGCACACATTGTCTGGTGTGCATGCTCGTTACATTTTGTGTGTGTAAGTGTGAACATCCATCATGTAGCTGCTGGTAAAAGAATAGTACTGAAAATAAAGAGAAATACTTTGTGTGTTGTCTTTTTACAAAACATGCTTATATATGTGTGTGCACATTAGGACACATATAGGAGCTAATACAGACATAGCCTCATCTCCCAGATTGGCAACATTGATCATTAGCCATTAGTGCTTTATTTTAATGTGCTGATGGCTGTTCATAACATTAACATAACCCTCAGTTTCTATGCATCACATATCTGGAACCAACACCTGGATTGAGGTCCAAATGCCTTTGATTAAATTCAGTACACTGTTTTGTTCTATTCCATTTAGTCTTTGAATCCTCTCTTATATGAATTTTTTTTTTTAAGTACTGATAAGTGTCTTTATGTATTGCTTTGTGTTTCTTTCATATATCAACTTAATATGTGTCTAACGTTAAGTACTTTGAATTGCCTTGTTGAAGTGTAATACTGTACAAATAGACTTGTCTAGCCTTAACTTAGTATTAATTATTATACCTGCTTTAAAAAGTGTTATTCTAGATTCTTTTATCCTTTAACATAGTTATCCATGTTAGCATGGAGCCGAATATAACTTAACATGATACCTTTTTCTTATTTTTGTCTGGTTTTTCACATGTGCATTCATTGAGGGGATATAGAACTTACATTCACACCCCTTTTTATTTTTGAGCATTTGGGAGACATACACAGAAGCCTACACGTCATAATAGAGTAGAACATTTTAAATAATGTAAAAGACATTAATGGAAGGTTGAGTAAAGTTTAAGAAGTAATTGTTAAACTTAAAACATAAGTTAACCAGTGGTACAGTCTCCAAAAAACAATTTTCTGTTTAACCTCTTATTATGCACCAGCCATCCACACTGTCAGCCATGGCTCAACCACAGTATTAAAGTCACCCACCACGTCCACCAGCCCCCCACTTTGCCCATTCATCAAACCACAACCCAGAACAAAAATCAAGGTAGCAGGCATGAACGCAAACACATCTTCATCAGTACTGTTAGCAGTGGATTCTGCTTGTTCTCTGTTGTTCATGGCCGGCTACCAGATGCAGTTTTGTTTAAAAGTGGAACATTTTACCAGCTCCGAGCTTCTTATCCTGTTCCACCTCAGAAACCAGAACTGAAAAGAGGGGCGACCCACTCAGAGAAGCGAGTCAACCCAAACAGAGCCTGGTTGGGGCTGACTGTCATGTACCCAAGGTAACGTCATGACCAAACAGCACATCCCACAGTTTTCTGGGGGGCGGGGCAAGCCGCCAGGCAGGGGAGCCTCTCTACATTGCAGACCACCACGGTGCCATGTAGACACTGTGTATTCGTCCAGTTTAATCCCACAGCTTTCTGGCCGTCAGCCACATCTTCTCAACTAGTCAACCCTATACATCTGTTCTGCTGGCTTTCCAAAGAATCAACACTTCTCTACACTGTGTCTAACAGCTTACATCAGTCTTGAACAGATCCTTGTCAGTTGTAAACATCTTTTATGCTCAATGTTCATAGAACTGTGTATGTTAGGTTAAAATCCGATCAGTCGTCATCTGTTGTTCTCAAATTAATTAAATAGTAGTTGCATCTTTGAAATGAAAAAAAAATAAAATACAAATCTGTGAACAAACTTAAGAGCTAATTTGGGGAAATTAGTAAGCATGCCGTTTAAGTCAGCATGCAACCAGCCAACAAGAGATACATTATCAGCTACTGAATCTAAGAAAGCTCGAGATGTTTGTCACTTCATCCAAAGGACATGTTTTCTCACTTACCTCTGATGGTATCTAGTCATGCACATTGTCTTACTTTTGTTTGTCTGAGGTTCGAGACATCTGTCACTTTGTTATAATTTGGTGCTATATAAATACAACTGAATTTAATTGACTGTGCTCAGTAGATTATCCAGAGTACCTGGAACACAGGTTCTGGAAAGAGCTGATGTTGATTTTCTTTAAATGTAATGTCATAAGTAACAAAAAAAAAATATTTATCATTATGAGCAGCTGAATACTGTAGTTGAATATCTCATCAAGAAAGTGTTTCAAAGTAGCGTTGATATTTGTCTTTTTATTATTATTATTTTTTTTTACAAATTCAAATAATTTTCAAGTGTAAAAATAAAAATTGCTTTTTCTGGAACTTTCAACTACATTTCAGGTGTGTGTAAAACAGGAGGGTTATTCTGTATACAGTATGGTTGCTGGAAAAGACTGAGGTACGGTTGAAAGCTCTTGGAAAAACTGTTGATGTTGCTGATTTCAGATTCAAGTAGTTAAAGTTTGAGATTTTCATCATACATTTTGGTGTGTGAAAATAAATAATTTGAATAACTCAAAGATTTTGACCTGATGTTTTAGATTAGAATTGGATGTGGAATGTGAGCAACATGAATAACTTTAATTTATTTCTTTATTCATACTGGACACTTCAATTTTCTATCTGAATGTAAAAATCCTAAAATAAACTCTTGAAATTAAGGTTTTGAAATTGCACCATGTGGAATTACCTCCTGGGAAATTCAGAGAGGAATCAAACTGCATAAATTCAAATATTTATAGATATAAGTAAAATATGTGGTGTGCTAAAAATTCATTTGAGCTTAATGTATTAATTTGTGGTTGGATTTCAAAATAAGGTATTCAGTTGATCATGACATTCAAATGATTATAGCCGTTATTTAGTTTCTAATAATTATATTATTTTAAGCAGTGCAGGCAAAGATGTCAGAGACAGATATTCAAAACCTGGACATATGCAGTACCAGTCAAAAGTTTGGACACACCATATACACACCGTATAACCAAAACTATCTGCATGGTTAGACACAACTAGAGGTAAAGACATTCATTTCTTGTAATTTGGGTGAACTGACTCTTTAAAGCAGCTTTGACTATAGCACCTGGCTCTTTGAGTGCATTACACTGTTCATATGCCATGACACATATATATATCATGCTTTCCAGGCCCTAAAATCACCACTACCTGTCATTAATATGTTGCATTGGCAATTGCTTTTGAAGAAATGCTAATTTAAAATGCAACCATTGTGACATGCATTGTAACAGATATAGGCCACAGAATTATTAGTGAAAACATTAAATTTTCTGTCAAACCTTGGTTGTTTTTCTCAGTCTGAAGATGCCAACTAGTTGAGAAGATATGGCATTGGTTTGGCAGTAGTAAACTAAACCAAACAGCCACGGTAAGCTGCTGGGTTCCACATTCTCATTCATTCTCACCCATTTGATCCGTTTCATGTATTCTTGGTGGGTACACTTACCTGTTCAGATGGCTGTAAGTAGGTGGGGAGAAGGAGAAGGGAGGAGGGAAGTTAGGGAGCATGCAGGAGCACAATCCTCATTCATTAATCACATCACTCAAATCCCACTCAGTCCTTCCTGCTGGACTCGACCAGTGAAGCATCTAGCATCATGCACAGAGGCCCCCATGCATGGTCAAGGGCCTGGTCAAAGAGCAAGGTTGACCCCCAGCAAAAAAGTGGGACTTGTGCTAGAAAAAGGGGGGCAGGCAGAGGCGTCTACCTTGCTGCATGAGAGCTCCAACTCCGAACCAGAAACTATTTAGCAGGGTGAAATTGTTTTCCACTACATCCGAGTCAGGGTTGCAAGGGTGGGGGTTATACCACTCGTAGGGACTAAACCTGTGACAATTAACAGAAAACACACACACACATATATATATATATTTACTGCAGTTGCATAAAGACACAAGAGTAGACATTAAAAGAGACCAAGAGTGGTCGTCCTACCTGGGGAGACAGGGGAGAGAAAACAAAGGTTAGTTCATGTCCAGAGATGAGACATTGCAAATCATGCCTGAGAACACTTCCTTAAGCATTGCTATGTCTTCATGTACATACCTCAAATTGCTATGCTGTTAATTGGATTAGTAAATTAACAGTTTATTACGTTAATGACTTTCTGCTGTACTTTCTTTACTGAATAATTTATTAGACAAAATAAAGCCTACATGACTGCTCATCTGAATCTCTCATGTGTTTGAATAACATACAGTTATTACTTGGGGAGTGGGCTCGAATTAACACTCATATTCCAAAACTGGCTCCTCGTGTGGGAGTGCTCATATCAAAGGCAATTCCCTCAGTAATTTAATCGATGGGGTCTGAAAATAACTCCATTGTCAGCTGAGAAAAGAACTAATAATCCTTATAATCTTGGAGGAACATTAATATTCAGCAGATCAAACGGTTCATTCCCATCATGCCGGCCCTGGCGCTCCCCCTCACTGACGCACTCCTCAAGCAGAGAGATTTCTCATTTATTCATATTAAATAAAAGTGACATTACATTAGTAAAGGTTGATTGGTCTACAATTAAGCATCCTGACCTGATTTGGGTTGTGCTGGAGTAGAGGGAGAACTGGGGCCCTATCTTGACTCAAGCTGTTTAACAGACACAAGGGTTTGACTAATCAAATTGCAATGCATAATGTAGGCTTGTCTCAGTGTGGGTCTTTCTATTGTGGAAGTCAAAAACGATAACCTCGAGCGGCTGTAACATCTGCATGAAGTATAGTGCAGATGAATCGACTAAACTGCTACACGTCCAGTGTCCTCTAGGTAAAATACACTAGTACTGGGATGAATACTGTAATACATTAGTCTATAAGAAGATGTATGACTGTGTCGATAAAATGACAGCATCATAACTGTGCTCTGTCATTGGCAAATGGGCTTTGCCATTATAATGTGGTTAGCGGTGGCATTCCTTTTCACCCCTACAACACTCAGGAGGATATTAGGTAGTATAGCTCAAGGACCTCTGAATGTCCCTCTTATTCCTGCGTTAAAAGAATCCTTGGCCTTAAATCAATCCGCCTGCTCATTCAATTTGCCCCAGATTTGCCTGCTTGTCAATTTGCGATGCCAAATTGAGTTCAGCTGAACTGCGACCTTGCCGTGGCATGTGTGACTATGTCAACCAATCCCTTGCACAGAGATCTCTGGCTGTGTTTCCTCCAATCATGTTGGGAAAAGCCAATTACCGCTCGCCATGAACATGGGTGAGCAAAGTTGTCAGCACCGTGCTGGATCATGAGAGCGGCTGCCTGGACTGCTGCTGCTGGTTGGGTCAGGGAATGCTAAACCAATGCCGTTTACAGGACACGACACAGCTCAACCCGTCTCTCACTGTAGCACTGCTTGCTGTCATTTTGATCAAATTACTCTGCCCTTACATTATCTCAGGTCATCTGTGCTGCAGAGAAAGAAACTTTGAGCAAGGTCAGTGCCGAGATAAGCACGGACAAAAAAGTGTGGAATTCACCAGCAGCGCAGAAACAATGAGAGGCTTTTATCTTTCTATGGGGGCAGGGTCATCTTGCAGAAAACTCCACTGATGATTCGTATGGTAACATCATTGTGAATGGAATCAGAACGGTACTGTTACTCTGTCACAGGATTACAGACTTTATACATCTACACATGAGCTTTTGACCAATGTTGTTACAAATACCACAGTGTGCAATAAAGGCTCAGTATACTCTACATTTCTGAGCCTTCCAAAGCATGTTGCAGTGGTTTAGATTTTTCCACTTCAACTATTATAATGGTCTTTGAACAGGTCAAACCAACAATGCTCTTTCCAAATGCTGCGGCTAGAGTCTAAATAAAGGTGCAGAAAAGGTGCAGGTGTCTGTACTGGCTGCCAGTGTGTCATAGAATAGAGCTTAAATAACTGCTGTACTGTCTATACAGGTTGATCTGTGTTAGCCATTTAATTAAATATATCATGAAAACATGAAAATGCTTTTGGAATGGATTTATGTTTTGATTAAGGAGAAGATACATTGAAGGCCCAATGGAATTATTAACCTTTTCTTTATTTATCAAGACTCAACACCCCAGTTACATTTTTAGAATCTAAGAAATCTAAAAATATATATAAGCATATATTGAGAACATGGATGGGATTCATGGGAGAACTTCAACCATGTGATGAGGGCTGTGCCTTTAATATGAGCACGAACATAACCAAAGGCTTTTCATTCAGACTGAGGATAGACAGATTGCACTTTGATGTGAGGGAAGAAAGACTTTGCACACAGAGAAATATTCTATTTTTGAGCAAGACAGGCAGGAACTAAATGTCAATACCATAAGTCATGATTATTTAGAGAGAATAGGAGTTTTCTGCACAAAAATTCTCGATTCTCTAAGCTTTACGTCTGCTTCTCGCTTATCTTAAAACATTTGCGTAATGAGTAGGACGCAGGGAATTTGGTTACCCAAAGTGTAACGAGGTGATAATGCACAGGCTTTAGCAAAGGTGTGATGTACTATAGATGTTTTTTTTCTTTCAGCTGTTTCATCACATGCGCCAGAATCAGCAGTGCAGTGCTATTAATGTGATTAGATGGAACATAAAAGCTATAACAACCGATAACATTAACATCAGTAACTGGAGATATCAGGGCAGCTGGTAGTACAACAGAGTAATCATGTGGTTTTAGCTGTGCACCCATGTGGAATAGACCTACACATGGGCAGGAGCTGCTCTAGCACTGTGTCTGTCAGTCTTAGTGTTCAGTCTCTGTCAGTCTCTCATTCACACAAACAGTTGCACAGTACAGCACAAACACAAGCATACATAGATATAATGTGCAATGTGTACACACACACACACACACACACACACACACACACATATATACAAAGTAAATAAATTCACAGTGGAACTAAACCTTGTAGAATTAGGTCTTGCCTGTTAAATTTATGTGCTACACAGGTTGGTCTCACAAATGTTTGTGAAATGAGCGCAATCTCTTAACATACAAATGATGTATGTGAACAGAAGGTAAAAACTACATTCCCCCACCATGAAAGGATTAAGTGGAGGACATAGGACACAGAAGGTTTAAGAACTGAAAAACATACATATGAGAGAACTGGGCATTTCCACTTTCCTATAGAAAGTCAACATCATGGTTAAAAGAAATCAACCAGTTAGTTCTTCTTTTAACTGAACCTGTATAAAGTAGTTATTTTTAACCTGAACATGATCTTTCTCTTTGCTTAACCAAGTAGCTATTTATCCCATGTCGAACCCTAAACTTAGATCTGTCCCTAATCCTAACCAAGTAATTGTGACTAAACCTGACCAAACGTTAACCATAGCAGTGACAGACGAAGAAATACATTTGTATAAACTGTGATTTGAAAAGGTTTAAAAATGTGCTTTTCCTCCAGTAGAAGAGTCAGATCAGAAAACACAAATATGGGTCATTTTTTATGTTACATATTTTGACATTTAGTTTGGGGGGCTTATTAAAACTATTTTCTCGCAAAGTCTTCACACTTAGCTGATCTCATAGTAACTTTATTAAAGATGCGGTTCACTAAGTAGCCCCTGTTGTTTCTAGCCATGTAGATAGTTTGTTTTTCTGCCGAGGTTTTGAGATATCTGTCTCTTTCTCTCCCAGATCATTCCAGTTTAAACAGGGACTATTTCTTCTGTAGAAGGTGGTTTTCAGGGCAAGCTGCTGACAGGTCTGTGGATTATCTAGAATGATGAAGTTCTGGTTAGATATGTCCCCAGTCAAATGTCTGTGATGAGTACCATACACTAAATTCTATTCACCTCCATTGTCTTGTCTAAACCAAAAGTATCTGTATGACTACACACTACAAGGGGAGGAAAGTGAGAAGAGATCTAACATGTGCATTACTATCATAGATCAACTGCACCAGCTCTTTGCATCACACTAACCTAATGTCTGACAGTACAGTATAAACATTGTCACACAATTCTTTAATGGTGGAAGGTTGTCTACATTTTCTGTTCACAATACGTTATCTGCCTTTTAGACTTCTCATTTCATGAAATTTTGTGAGACGTTTATGTGCTACACTATACAGCAAAAATCATGCAACTGTAGCCCAGCATGCATTTGTGTATACGGGAGAAAAGAAGGAATAAAGTGAGGGGGAAATGTATACACTTACCCAAACACTTACTTATTGTGATATTAAATACAGATAGGTGCATATTCTGAGCCAACTTAGATGACAGTTGCTGCTTTTTATTCTCTTGTGTGATCATATCGCCAGTAACATCGGAAAACACATTAACGGTAAAACTGTTCGGTCACGGCTGCAAGAGAGCCAATGTCCCCCAAAAGTTTTAGAGTTAACATGTACTTTTCTTTCTCTTTTTTCCTCAGCATGCCACTCAAACCATTCACCATTCAAACGGCAGCCACAAGCAAGAGCCACTAGACCAAGTGAGCGAGCCTTCCAGAACCAACTGCCTCGTTTCATCAACAGAGAATTTGTCAGAGCAAAGACACTAAAAGAATAGACAGTATATATGTTGTATCATTTCACCAGCCAAGGCATTCTTGATGTGGCCTGCATCACCAAACTAAACTGTAGAGTAGATGAACACAAAAGCAAATAAGATAATACAGAACTGATTGTATCTGTAATGACACGACCATATGCCAGGTCTTCTCACAGTATGGTTAAGGTTAGGTCACATTGAGTCTCAGTGACACCAACAAAGAACAGCTCTTGATGAAAACAGTTCTGATAATTTATAGAATGTTTTTATCATATGTTAAATAATGTTTTATAATATGAGTTCCTGCATTTTTATTATGGCTTCCTACTGGAAATCAGTACAGTGCTCTTCCCACACTTCCCTAACCTTCTACAGAAGGATTGCATCTACCAACTCAATATAGCCCTTATATACTGTATAATTTCATCACTTTCCATCACCAACACCAGAAGTGCAACTCCATATAAGTTCTAGAACCGCGAATGTCTTCAGAAATGTTCACAACAAGTATGTTTGGAGCAAAGTAATTAAACTCTCCAGCACTCCCTCCTTGGGTTTAGTTTCTTTGGACAAGTGCATTGCCATTTGAACTTGGGTGGCACCGATTAACTGCAGTGAAAGGCCTAAAATCACAGGCCATAGCCCCACTTATAAGATAACTTTAGTGCAGAAGTGAGAAAGTAATCCAAAGCAACTTCAGAAAATAACCCTAAATGTAAGGTTTTATGAGAAAAAAGACAGAAATTGACATCTGATATCCAATAGTTCATTATGCTTTGAAAGCCTAGCAGTCTGGATATATATATATATATATATATATTTGCCGATATTTTAATGGATTCTCAGATGCTATGAGTAGCAGAGAAGGTTAGTCATGACCGATACGTTTGTCATCCTAAGCAAAGGTTACAAGGACAAGAAGCAGATTTGTCTTCATTTTTTTACATAGAATGTCTAATCTGGTGAGGTGACAGCTCACAACTGTAATAAACCAGCTACTTGTAACTCCATTTGACTCTTGGTTTTTGAGTTTTTAATAATTGGAGACTGTGAGCCAAAACTAGCAGAACTAAGTGATATACTATATCCCAGAGTCATTGTTGCGTTTGAAGCAAGGTGAAGGAAACAAGAGAAAAGAAAAGACAGCATAAAGACACGGGACAGTGAGGGAAAGGTGGGAGAGGGGCAGCAGTGTTCACATCGAGCTCAACACATCCCACACATGCACTTACGCACACATATCCATATGAGTGCACAACCTTCCTGCCACTCCCTTATCCGCATACACACAACCCTCAAACAGCTGATAGGCATACATCTTCTGTCTACGGTCTGTGTTCCTGTATATGTCGGTATCTCCTGGGGGTTTATTTGCTGACACCAATGTGAGAGGACGCAGGTCACGAGTAACCTAGCAGCCATACCAAGTGCCAATTTAGAAATGAGCAAAAATGAATTTTTTATAAATGTCTAATGGTGGAAGAAGGCAAACATTCATGTGATCCTACATGGTAAACTGTATTCAACACATTACACAGCAATGACGTTGAGTCTGAGCTTTGATAACATTGCTTTTGACCATTGATTATTGTTAGCACTGTCAGGGTTAAACTTTCACTATGAGCGAGCCTGTTGTTAGTCACATGGGCGAGGCTATGCCATGGCAGCTAAGCATGTGTCTGACTACATGTGAAGCTGTGATCACTGGAAGTGACATGTTACCTGGCTATGACAAACAGCACACAACTGACACCCAAGTAAGCCAGCAGAATATACATCCAGATATCAGGTGAGAGGGGGTTGAGGAAGGAGAAGACCCCAGGGTTGGTCCCGTTGGGCTTGCGGTACAGTATACTTATACCCAGCGTCATGAAGGGCTTGGAGAAGTCAATAACCTTCTCACGCACGTATGTGATGGCGAGGGGAGCCACTGCCAGATCAGCTCTCTGTCAACAGCAAACATAAAAGGGAAGAGAGATAGGCTATAAGTCACGAGCACAGGAAGCATTTAGAGGCAATCAAATTAAGAAAACAGGGTCTTTACACACTACAGAGCCTGTCCCAAGGCACTTAGAAAGAAATTTAAAGCCCTTTTTCTCTTTCCCCTCATCAAGTATACTCCCACTACTAAACTCAACATTCTGTCTCCTCAGTCTAAATCAAAGCTTTCATTTATTTTGTTCACCTACCTTCTCCTTATGTTACAATGGCTGGTAGCTGTAACCTATCATAGGATTATATTTTCAGTTTTTTTAAACCTGTGTCCTATTTTTCTTTAATTTTGTGGTCAAAATTAATAATAGTTATCAAACATTTTGGAACTGGTCCAGTATATCACCTGAGCCAGCAGCACTAAAAGTGTCTGACAACATTATGGAAAGAATCCCAGAAACAGATACAGACCAGAAACAGAAGGGTCAGTGTGTGTTAACAGCATATTGAAATGGGGAGCATTGAACCCTGGTAACACAGAAAAGCTCCCATCTTTTTCAACTGCAATAACTTAACAACCCACAAACAATAACATGCACTTTGTACAAGTTGTGTAAGGCGTAAAATATTCATTTCATTTTAATGCACAATTCTACTGTATTTTACAAAATAGGAAATTTGGGATATACAAAAAGTCTGACTTTATTTTTTTGATGTACAGTTTGGTAGTGAAGTAAATGTTATTTGTCAGACAACAATATTAGAGGTGGAGCTATTATTGTTGTTATTGTTTTTATACATTTACATGAGCATGAAACACACTTGAATGAACCAGTGCCTCGCATCACTTTGCAGCTTTTCAGCCCAAGATGAGTGGAAACAAAAGCAGGAACCAGGACAATTGCTACATCCTAGTTAGTTAACGTCTTTGTACCCCCTCATGGCAGGGTTGTACAGCTCATCACAGCGGCGATCAATCAGTCTCTCTTCCATCTTCACATTTGCTCGGTAAAGAGCGGAATGCTACAATGCTACATGGGGAACAAGATTATTCTTCACCTGGGCATCTTCAGATCTTACGTGATTGACCACTGCAGCGTGATGTCGGTTATGTTTCTCTAAAAGTTGATTCTGTTTTAACTTTTCGCCCCAGGGCCTGCTACACACCTACTACCCACGTTCAAAAGAATGTTTTGTTGAGGTCCTTCAGTGAAAAAATGGGGTTTCTTACAGAATGTGTTTCTACTCTGTACAAAGGCAGCGTTTTAAATCGCATACTCTGATACTTAAACATAACATGACATTTCTATAGTGTAATATGGCATTATCCCTTCTTTGGCAAGCACAGAAGTTAAGCTTATACGTGAGACGTGTGCTTTAGAGATATAGAGAAGGGACGTATAGAGCACAGGAAAGTCATGTTACCACATCTGGGGCGAAAACTATGTTGTGCCGTTGACAGTTAATACATCTCGTGCTGCATTGTGACTATAAATGCTAAACATTCACAGCAAGGTCAAGTGGTTTATTTGTCAAAGATATATCCTTTTTGTCTTATGAAGGTTGCCATATATCATTTGAGAATGAATTGACTGAGCTCACTGCTCACAGCTATGATACATGAAAGTCTTGCTGACATCAGGCATCTCTGAAAATATCCAAACTATTCTAACACAACCTTACACAGTGTAAATACATCAGGATGTGTTTACTGCACTTTGAGCATTAGACAGACCAAAGATAATTTTGCTAAATTCCTTTGACAGGATGTTTCCAACTTGTTCAGTTCAATTCAGCATTTCTTCCTCAGCTGAACTTCTGTGAGTCCACACTCCCCAGTCTTCTGAGGTCCTGTCTGCCACAATCACCATCTGTCTAAGTCAAGCTGAACCCTGTGCAAGAAGTAGGGCAAACCCATGCTGAACATCATCTCGCTGGGGACTAGGCCCTTCACTTATGAAAAGACCAGGCTATCTGTCATACCGGCCAATCACTGGACTGATCAAGAGCAGACGCAGAAGACAAGTCTGGAGGAGTTAAGGGAGACTTGACCCCTTGAGGGTGCTGCTTCTAATGGGGTCAGATATTGACTATTGGCCGTGCAGCGCTTGATATTTTTCTGCCCATGCAGTTTATCCTAACTGGGACTTTGTTGGCTGTAATGATCTACACTGTGAGCAGATTGTATGTGCTTGTGTGTATGTTTTAATAAGCTCTGTAGGGGAAACAAGTCAAAACAGAATCTATGCTCTCCTCGCATCACTGTACTCTCAAATAGTGGTAGTTGTTATCTCCCTCTTCTTTCTTTTTCATTTTCTTTCCCTCTTAGTGTGCCTCCTCACTACATCGTATTCTTTCCAATCAAACATTTAGAGGTAAATAGATACAACAGTTTAAGTTAATATTGAAACAAATCATGGAACTAGTAGCAACCTAAAATAAAAAGCACACGCTTGGCACTTCTTAGCATACAACAAGAGAGCATAGTTAAGATGAACAGACAAAACATTTTGAAAAATTCCCACAATAAGGTGGCAAAGTGACATCTGCTCACAATGTATATAGTGCTCTTGTTTTGGGCTCCTTCTGTTATGTATGCTATGTATCTATTTTGGTAGGTTTTGCTGTGACACTTCAGTTTATAATTTTCACTTGAAAAGTTTTTGTTCCACTCTGCTTGCTCACAAAGGATAAGGATACAAACTTACATTTTATCTGAAAAGATGACAACATCACAAAAAGAAAAGGCAGATGTGAAAAGAAACACAACAACTCAGATGATCAGGTTGTGAACAATCCCCCCTCTGTTTTTTGTTATGTGAAATCTTTATGTAGCTTTCTTACTTCTTACTTTCTTTCTTCTTGCAATTCATCTAAATGTTTTGCAGCTTCCATTTCTTCTCTGCATTCAGCACACTCAAATATCAAGTGGTTTTTAGTCTGCATATGGAGCTTTTAGGGTGCACTTAACCTTGTCTCTTTTCCACGTGAGTATACTACATAAAATCCACCTACAATAAGTAGGTAGTTTAGTAGTAATTGGGGCACAGCTTCAGCATTCCCATGTAATGGGAGTTGGTTATATTGACATTTCAGGTATGCTTACTTTCCGTTTTACCTCCAAACAAAGTGGTTTAGATAATGTGGATAAACTGGTGTTTGCCGCCTGTCTGATCACCTGATTGCTATTGTTTCTTTGTGTGGGTCTTCACCGAGTACGTTTAAAGTTGTTTGGCCAATGAAAACAAACATTACACTAAAATTCCCGTTTACATGCAGCCTTGTTCGACAGTGCAAACTCAGCCTCCCTCTTTCATTTGTTTAACCACCTTCTTGAAAAGGTCGGTGTTTTGATATTTTTTATCCAAAATCTGTTGTGTGTGTTTCTCCTTCCCACCAGAAATGTAATTTCTTCTGTGCATCTCTACCCCAGTCTTGTAAACTGTTGATTAGCTGATGTGTTTCAACACACAGAGCAGACCAGAAACAGGCAAGAGGCTGTGTTCCACAATCTGTATGAAAAACCAAGTCCAAAGAATGCTCCTGAACCTGAATAATATCAGCACATCCCATGCCTTAATGGGAGCATGCTACATTCAGAATAAGGCCTAATTCAGAATATGCTAAATTGAATATGCTTTTTACCTGATCTGTATCAAATCTGGGATTTTGTCATATTCGGAATAATGCAAAATGAGTGCGCATGTAAACGTGGTCACTGTGACGTTGCTGCATTCCCAAATTTGAGCAATTAACTTGGTGTGTACAGTGTAATCATAACTAAAAAAATAATTTTAAAAACTATGAAAATAAGACCCACATTTTATAAACTAGAATGATCCTTTAAGGTGACATCTTCTGGGATCACATTCATGCACCGTCTTTAATAATAATGTTTAGAGACTCACATGGTCCATTAGCTCCTTGACCATGCCATTCCACTGGCCCGTGTTTTCATCTTGGGCACCGTACTTCCCATCTTCCACCAGGCGAACCTCGTAAGTGAAGCCGAGGATGTTGGCCAGCTCTCTTAGCAGGTCTATGCAGTAGCCCTCAAAGCGGTCGTTCCCGTACAGCGGCTTGTCAGACTTCTTGAACATGACATATGGCTCTTCCTGTCAGATGAAATAGTGAAAGAGAGATGAGTCTCCGCAGCACTTGGCATCTTTTACCTACTGATAAGGCCTATCTGAGAGGGTGCCTGATGTGTGAGATTTTTGAGCTGGCTGGGCTAGTGAACCATGTGTAAAGCTGCTGTGTTTTTGTGTGTGTGCTCGCCAGCAGTCCCAGTCCTGTGATTTAAGGTAGGGTGGCTGCAAAGCGAGGCATGACCATAATAAGAGATAATCCCCCATATCAATGACTCTGTGCCCCTCTCAGGCTCTGCAACCTGGCTTTGGACCCATGCCCAGCTTTCAGGACACTGCATGCTTTGTCAATAAGATAAGAGATCCTGATAGATGGACACAAAAAGAGACAGCACAAATCGGCACCATGGCTTTGTTCACACAAACAGCTGGGGAGATTACCAACGTCTTCTTACTGCTTCTCTTCTTCCTCCTGCCTTTTGAGCAACTCCTCCACCATGTCTTTCTCCTCTCTTTCCTCCACACTTCATTCCCTGTTTCCTACTCCTCCTGCTTCCTCCCCTCTATACCTCTGCTCCACGCACCATCTGTCTTTGTTAGCCTTAGACGCTCGTTCTCACTGCACGTCCCACATTTCTATGACTCTGTTGTCTCTCTCAGACAAATAAATCCAGAAATATATTGTCAGGCAGGTGTTGTTTATAATATATTGTGTCTTGTCAGAAAAAAAATTCATTAAAGATGGCTAACAGCTTTGACATATTCCTTTGGCTGGAGTTATAGCAGTATGCAGGCTGTGTAAAGATATTTTCATGAGGGGGAAGAAAACAAACTGTTCTTTTCACTAGTGGTGGCAGACCAAACAAAAATCTGTTCTAGTAGTATACATAAATGTGCCTTGTAATAGTGATACACATGTTAATAATAATGATTGAACAGCGTGACACTTTTCTTAATACATCTAATTAAAAGTTAAATAAAAAACAACATCTGTTATCTCTGTATTTGTTCTATAATATATATTTAATCTCAAATATTATGAATTTTTCACATTTCACATGTGAAATATCTGAAAACCACATGTGCTTAAAGCATGTGAATTTGTTGCACATAACTTGTTGTTTCATGTGTCTTTTATAAAAAACATTTTAAATTGGTGTTTTTACATCATGTGAAATTATGTTGCATAAGTAATATATTTAAATTTTTCTATAAGACCAAGTCCATGATTCACTTGTAGATAACTACAGTCTTTATTAGTACCACTTACAATCACCATCATGACTTCACCATATTGGTGTGATTACTTGTAATGTGTAATGATGTAAATTTTTCCAGTCGCTGCCTTCCACCCTCAATAAAAACAGGAACTGCAAGCATCAATTTTACCATATTTGACACAGCTCAGTATATACTATGCCATTTCTACTGTAGCTCATGTGCTGCTGCATTATACCTCAGAGGCTGCATGACTGCTAGGATACTGATGTAATCTTGATGAAAGAGCAGAAAACGATGTTCAGTTACAGATCAATACCAGAGCGCCTGCGATGTCAAGACATGCAGTACAAACACCAAAACACACCAGTGTTTGTTTGTAAAGGCATGCAGTAATCTTGTATGCTGGTATTTAAAACAAGCGCACATACTGAGCCTGACTAGCATTGAAATACATAAGATAGTATGTCAGCTGCTGTTGATGACACCATTTCATAGATGTGACAGCAGTGTGTTGTGCAGGTGATGTGTATACAATTAGTTCATTCATTGCAACATTTAACTATCCAAGGTAGGAGCAGTGTTTTCCTTTCTTCCCATCGCTATGGTTACAGAGACACTGCCTCAGTAGTAATGAGCATGCCAGTGTTTTTATATCCACACACATAGTTTTCTAGGGACTGTTGGACTTTTTCAAAGGAGTTTCTGTGTTTTTGTTTTCAAATAAGCTGACTTTAGAGTTATTTAACTCACTACCTCAGCTATCGGTATTGAATTTGAGTGCTGCTTTGAGAAGAGTGGGTGGAAGTAAAACCTCCTAACTCTAATTCACAACTGAAATTTCCTCTGCTTGTTTTTTGTTACTTTAGAGATACTGTACAAATTGTGAATTAAATTAGCCTTTGGTGTGGACATTTATTTTTTACAGTTTAATGTTCCAACTTTTATCACATCCAGCTTCTAGCTTTTGCTATAGGAAATCCCATAGACTTTATATTAATATTATTTAAATGTATATATATTCATTCATTCATTCATTATCTATACCCGCTTTATCCTGTAGGGTCACGGGGGTGCTGGAGCCGATCCCAGCTAGCTAAATGTATATATATTTCTAATTCAGTTTTATTTATATTACATAATAGAAGTTATCTCAGTACAATTTTCGTATTGAGCAGATCTAGACCATACTCTATAATATTATTTACAGACCCAACAGTCTCACCATGAGCAGCACCAGGAGAGAGTGGCAAGAAAAACTCCCTTTTAACAGGTAGAAACCTCGAGCAGAACCAGAACCAGAACCAGAACCAGAACTAGAACCAGAACCAGAACCAGAACCAGAACCAGGACTAGGCTCTAGGTGGGCGCTCATCTGCCTCGACCAGTTGGGTGTTAAAAGTTTTTGGCACTAAAGAACTGATTGGTTGGCTTGTTGGCTGTCTAATCTCCTTTTCAGTAGCACACATCTAACAAAGACATCTCCACGGCGAACCTTCTGCTCACCATGACCCCTGCCCTCTATCACCGTGAATGAAACAACGTAAACACAGTGACTGCATGGCAGCAGTCTCCTAGGTGAAATAGAGTTTACCTGGATGTAACTCTTTTTCTATAAGTGTGACACACCATCACTCTATGTCACAATGTAAATGAAAGGAAGTAAACACAGTTACATTTTGAAACATACAGTAATTAAAGCACCGTTGTACATATCTACAGCTGGACTGCCATCTCAAGTGTAAACCCAGTTTTACAGCTAACTTCTGCCAGCTTTCACCATCTGACTCTGCTGAACACATATTTTTAATTAAATGTCTTAGACCCTCTACACATAATCATTGTTATAACTGCCATTGTTCTCCTGTTAAGACAGCAAAATAGCCAAACCTCATGGCAGCAACACCTTCGTTTTTTGTACAGTGCTTTTATTGAATGCCTCGCAAGCTTTTACTCCTACCTAATTTGTCCTTGACCTTTCAAAGCACAGCTAATGAGATGACAGCTGTCCATAATAGATACCAGTGTTAGATAAAAAGTACAAAAATGGTTTAATGCACCCACACCCTTCCTGACTGTTGGGTTTTTACCCATCATAAAATAGAATTCACTATCTACATCTATCTACAAACTACTTCATTCCCAAATGGTCTTTGCTAAGCTAATTTTTATTAAATTTTTCTGCATATCAGCGGTCTCAGTTCTTTTCTATAGGGCTGCAACGAACGATTATTTTCATTATCAATGAATCGTTAATTCTATAAAATGTAAAAAAAACTGTGAAAAATGCTCATCACAATTTCCTAGAGCTCAAAGTGATGTCTTCAAACTGCTTCTATTGTAGCCGACCAACAGTCCAAAACTCAAACACTCTTCATTAAATGTCAGAATCACAAAGAAAAGCAGCAACAAGCATCTAACAAGGTGGAACCAGCTAAACATGTTTGACATTTTAGTTAGAAAACTGACTGAAACCATTCATAAATTACCAAAATAGTTGGCCATTAATTTTCATTTGGTCGACTAATTGATCAATCGACTAATCGTTGCAGCATTACTTTTCAGCTACAGCAGCTGCTACCTGTTGGTGCACTGCCACTGCACTTTGCCTCTGTGTACTCTGTACACCCAGCCTACATGTAGAGAGACATTAATGGACATTTCTGCTTTTGTTGTAGATTGGTTTCACTCTTATATCTCTGAATGAACCTTTTGACCATAAATTCCTCCTCAGCACATTGCAATTATAATTTAATTCCTCCCTTTATTATTTGACCATTTTCTGTTGCCATGTTAACTAGTGGAACAACCGTTATCTAGCTTGTCGAGCACAAAGAAGCTATTGGGAGCCCATTAGCAGATTATGACCTCTCACCTTCTGTCAACTGTGAAAGACTGTAATTATCATAAACAGTCACTGGGCACAATAACAAAGAGCACCTCTCACTGCAATAGCTGTGATTCTTTCTGGACATGATAAAAGCTCTTATCTTCCATCTGTGGAACTGGAAATGGAGCATGGAGGGGTTTTAATATTGTGTTGGTTAGGTAGCCACAATACAAGAGAAATTTTATTTTTCACCCTTCACACATTTTACAAAATACACCAGAACTGAAGATCAGAGCTTTTACTAGTAATTCAGGAGTCTTGGTGCAGTGGCAGAAGAGTAAATAACTAACAGTTTGGTTTATGCTGTAATAACCCAAATCTGGTTATTAGTCAGCTCCAAAGCCTCTTCTGCTCCAATCATTGCAATGATGCAGTCATTCATGCAATTTGATTATTCTGGTTTGATTTAGGCCAACACTGACCAACAGAGATTTAGCAAAGTCTGTCTTTTATGAATTACAGCTTCAAAAGAGACGCTGTTCAAAAGAATATTTAATGGCATGGTTCGATTCAACTAGCGTGGTTCTCCAGCTACCATTCACATGCTTTAATCCCAATTAATCGTATCAACACAGGCCCAGTGAAGTACATAATCTGACACATGAGCACATTGCCAAATAACATTATGTAAACAGTCCATGTGTTGCTAATGCACAGTGCGTGCAATCTGCACTATGGTGTCCCAGAGGCAACAAATAAACTTATCACAGTAAAACATACACTGGGCCTAAATAATGTTATATATATATATATATAAAACGATATTGCCTGTTACAGTATGTATCAGTTGATGCATTGAAAAAATTAATTTGACTTTGAATTATCTTTATCTTTAGCAACTTCCTCTGTAACTACTGTAACTTTATATTATCTCTGTGCAACATACACACATGATCATCTTCTTGAAACTCCACTTTTGCCTGTGTTGACCTTCAAAAAGACGCTATCCATTTGCATCATAGTCATATGGTATTCAGAGAAGGAAGCATATAGGGACTAAAAAGCATGCTATCTGTTGATTTACTGCATTAGTTTAGATCATTATATTGTAAATAATCCACTGCGAGACTTCCAACTTCAGAGAAATGCTTTGGTAAAGTCCTGATGATGGGGGTGTGGGAATTGTCTTGTTAACTGATTGAAAGTCAGTGGGTCTGTATCACAGAGTGTACATAAAGATAGACGACGCGTCTCCACTTCCTCCCACTGTAAAAAATTAAGCCAAAATATCCCGGATACGGGAGCTGCCATGTTGTGCTGGTGATGTCATTTGGAGCCAGAGTCTGCGCAGTAGTGATCAGTATTGAGTTCCCACCTATACACCCGCCTGAACCAATCGCGATCAAGTCACAGTTCTCAATCAAGATGTGACACCCCGTTTTTATAACATCAAATAACTCATTAAAAACAAACTTATCAGAAAAATGAACACTTGAACAAACATCAGTGTGATGAAAACTACCTAAAATTACAGAAACTGTTTATTATATGTAAAAAAATTATTTAATGTGTACTTTGACTTTTCAGTTTGGATCATGTCCCATTCGCTAGCATAGAAGGGGCAGGCTTATGACCTATACTGCAGCCAGCCACCATGGAGCAAGCCAGATGTTTTGGCTTCCCTTTGGGGAGCTGCAATGTCATCCATCTTATATACAGTCTATGGTCGATGAGATGGTATGAGAATCAGGTCCCGAAAGACATACAAGCATGTGTATGGCCTTTTATAGGTGTTACCCCCCTATACAACTCTGAATACACATGCATACATAAATACACACACTCCCACCTGTGTTCTGCAGCAAGGCTGGCTGCAGATGGATGCCAGTGCATCCTTAATTAAAAAAACAGAGTGAAGGAGGAACCCAGTATCTTGGTAAAGCAAACCTAATTAAAGCTATACCACTTCCATGCCTCTCGGTAGAGATGTTAAACACAAAATCAAGCCCATTCTTCTCCAGCAAATTAAAAACAATAGATTTTGTGCCTCAGAAAAAAACTAATGATACTGCCTTATTTGAGACATTTTTAAACATTTATTTTAGTATTATTGATTCCCTTCCATGCAGTGTGGCTGTAGCTGAGAACAAAGCGAATCATCCAGGTGCTCTCAGCATGTAGAGAGTGGTGGGTTGTAAGACTGTCCATTGCTTTAAACATAACAAAAGAAGATCCAGAAGAAATTGTGATGTATATCTACTATATGTATAAAGTTGGTTAACAGTCTGGTTAATGTGCTAAATATGATCACCTGATCATTGAAGGTATATAAGAAAAACTTGTTGTTATTTTTTGCCAGGATGTTCATCTGAAAA
Source organism: Nannoperca australis (assembly GCA_036023655.1). Classification (NCBI taxonomy): domain Eukaryota; kingdom Metazoa; phylum Chordata; class Actinopteri; order Centrarchiformes; family Percichthyidae; genus Nannoperca; species Nannoperca australis. The sequence goes on from JAVQJD010021676.1 coordinate 25,540, forward strand.
CACATGTTTGATAGCTTTGGCATTTAACTTAATGATCCTTTACAGTACTTACTTGTCATCTAGTGATCTAATGATTAATGCAACCTGTGTCATATATTTATTCTTTTTTCACATCTGTCTCTTGAATCTGTTTGGAATGTGTAACATAATAAACATCTACCCGTCCTCCCATCCTGCACTAGAAGAAATCTGTGTTAAGTCATTCCACCTTTAACTTAGATGTTGATAGTACATGTAAATAGGGTGAGATTATTTACCTGCACAGTTTGTTTCGCAAAGTTTTGGACTGAAAGTGTCTGATTTTGGATCTGCCTTAAAACTACAGTGGGCTGTGTCAACATTTGGATGCAGACAATGGCACAAGGCATCGCTACTTAAAAATTATAATCATCTTTAGATTTTTTGAATTTTCCATCAGCACATACAATGTACATCACAGCTTAGTAAGTTATGTTAAGTAAAATGTGACAAGTGAGAAGGTGGCTGTGGCTGTGTAATATCTTTGAATGTGCAGAGCCAAACCAGCAATGAACTGATCCTACCAACAATTATTATGTGTGTATCCAAAGCTGGGTGTTATTCATCTGTGCCACAGAGATTTAAAAATCCTCAATGAGTCACACTGTTGCAATGGGTGACATGTTTCTAACCGCAACCAAGTCCTTTTTGTGCCTAAACACAACCAAAGTCATATGGATCATTTGGGGAAATTTTGGAAGGCACTGACAATCTGTGTCATCCTGCTGATAGTGGCATCAGTTTGTTTTGGAAGGGAAAAGACAAACAACGTTTTCAACAACTGGCACAACAACAGATATTTAATATCCAAATGTGAGGCCTATGATGAGGCACATGCTGCCCCTGACCTGCCAAACTGCCTCCTATCCTTTTTTTCTGGGCATTTTGCAGCAGCAATCATTTTCACATAAATGCACAGTGTAATATTTTGCAACGCTCACTGTGAGTCTGTAGTTTGTTTTGTATTTTAGAACAGTCTGCAGGTAGCTCTACTATTCTGCTGCAATGGCTAATAAAACATGGGTTGTGTCTGTGTAAGGGGAAGCCGGCCTGCTCCTTGCTCTCTTTAGGACATTACACAGTATATTATGTGCAGCTCCAGCCATTAGCCTTAAGGTACTTCATTTCCACAGCAACATTACGGGAGTGATTTCTAAAGTAGATAAACTGTTGATAGGCCAAGATCTCAACAGTAATTACATCATGTTTTATGGTACATAATCCCTGAGAAAATGATGAGAAGCTGGATGAAAGTGTGCATCAATCAAATGTAACAAACCCAATTATTGTCAGCCCTCCCTTCTTTTCCTCACTGCTTACAGCCATCACACATCTCCCCATGACTCAGGCCTGATATGACAATTACACCCGCAGAGAGTCTTTGCTAATAACTGCGATCCAATCACTTCACAGCACGTACGGAAGGAAAGAAGACCCACGATAAATAATGACAACCCGCAATTTACTTGATATTGTTATTTTTACGCTTGCCTCCTGAATAACAAGATCATAAATTACTTTAATTTAGTTTGCTTCCCTCCATTGTCATGGTTCTCACATGGCACTAGAGCCTTTGCACACTGTTTGTATGAATATAAGTATACATATGTTCAAGCGCATGAGGTATGGTAAGTAACCAAGTGACACAAGATTGTTCAGTGACAGAAAAACAACTCCATTTGGCAATAAGTTAATTTAATGAGTCAATTACCACTATTTGATAAGTGGTAACTTAATTACTTAATTGCAATTATGTTTTGTTACAGTAATACTGTGTGCACCACTAGCACATTGTAAACTGTATTTTTTTTTTTGTCTCTTATGTCCGCTTTGACATAGACCAGAAGGTGGACATCAAGCCAGTGCTTCCTGAGGGTCCACCAGCCCCTCACACTCCCTCAGCGACACGTGTGCTGCACTGAGCAGGGTTAAAGCACGTGAGGCCCCTGGCCCTGATTGCCTCCATTGTCACATGTTCAAGGCCTGTGCTGTGCAGCCGACAGAGGACTTGACCTGTCACTAGCCCCAGCAGCTGTCCACGCGATCTTTACAACCACCTCCATTGGGCCGGTGGCAAAACACTCCACTGCAGCAAGCCTTAACGACGTCTGCCCTGTTGCCCTGTTACCAGCAACATCCTAAAGTGACACAAATATTTGTATAGTGATAGGGGTCTTGAAGGAATAGTTTTTAAAATATGCTCATTTGCTTTCTTGCTGAGCGTTGGATGAGGAGATTGATAGCAATGCCATTTCTGCTAGAGCTGGGAGTTGATTAACTCAGTTTAGCATAGAGGTTGGATGCTGGGGTAAACAGTTAGCCTGGTCATGTCCAAAGTTCAAAAACACCTATCACCTAATTAACATATGCATTTTTTAAATGTAGAATAACTGAAGTGTAAAAACAATTTTTGTTTTTTGGTTACATTTAGAACAGTTTCTTGCACAATGGCTGTGTGCAATGGCTTCCTGGAGACCTTTCATCACTGTTAGTATTGGGTCAATGGATAAAATGTTGGGGTCAAAAGGTGTCAACAGCAAATTTTTGCCCTTCTGCCCCTTAGTGGGTTAATCCAACCTTAATAGGTAGAGGATATCATATGTTGTACTGATTGTCAAGCCCTCTGAGACAAGTGATCTTTGGCTATATAAATTAAAGTGGCTTGACTTTCCCATATCCACCCCACTCACCTAAGCAATGCTTCACTGACCACCAATCAAACTCTATAAGATATATTGAGTATTTGAGAAAATAAAACATTTTTAAATTGTTTATATTATTGTTATATATATATTATTATATTAATTGCTGCTCAGTTTTATTTTCTGTTAAGTATATGTCAATAAATGATGGTCTATATTACCTTCATTGAACTTTGCTGTTGGACTGAGATATACCCTTGAAACATTTCTTTTGATTATATGTGTAATCATAGAAGTCCGTAGTTTTTGGGACCAGTGGCCAGAGAAACAATAACACAATATGCCTGATAAATTGGTCGATAGGAGGCAGAGCCATAAACCATGAAATCTTATTGGACAATCAATCAGTCAATTTTCCCTGCCTGAACATTTCTTCCACCAAATTGGAGTTCGCCCCAGTGGTGAAGTCAACTGGCAATTTGGGAGTGCAGCGCTTTGGGGTACTCTACTTCAACTGAGTCGGAGAGCAGAACAGAAAGAGCAGCTCAGCCAAAGCACTGAAGGAGTTTTCAAGAGGAAAAGCTTAAAAATAATGACATCTTTGGAGGGAGCCTGTTATGGCTGAGAGCGGTTCTAGCCTTCTACAATTGGCCCCACATAAAGAACCATTACAATTTGATTTGGCTATAAACAGGCATTTAAAGCTGCAACATTTAATTTGCCCAAAATGGCACCAAGAGGTAACTGTTTGAATTTTGCAGCCTTCATTTCTCTGAAATCCTGATAGATAACATTTGTAAACTACACAGAGCCGGTTTATGTTTACTAAATGGGTCAGGGTGTTACTGTGTGATTAAATACAAATCTGACTCAGTTGATGTGGACGCTTAGATAAGCCTCCCATTGGCTAACAATTTCATTATGCAATATGATTCATATCTCAATGGTACTCAAACTACAGTCACATAGTTTTTGGCTTTGACACATTTGTTGTCTGGAAAAAGCAAATTGCACTCCGAGTTCCTTAGCCTGCACTAGACTTTAGGTACATCTTTCCTCTGGTTTGTGCTATACCAGACAGAGATGAATTCCCTCTTAGATGATGAACAGTTGAAACCAGTCTCATAGTACCTGGATCACTCATGTGCAATAACCCTGGGACACAAATGTTCACTGTACAGTCAACAAGTATATACAAGCTGTACATTGTATATTTGTATATTCTGTATATTTGGTATCATACATATCATACATATCATTCTGTACATTAACCATAGTTTTATCATAGTTATATTTATTCCTTGCACTCTGCTTGCACTTTATTCTTGCACATTGTTTGTCCACTGCATGTATGTATATTGAGAGTGAGATAAATACCAGAGTCAAATTCCTAGTATGTACACATACCTGGCCAATAAAGCTGATTCTGATTCTGATTAGTCTGACTCACAGGATGTAGCTGTGGGTATACGCCTGCGATTGGCAACTATTTCAGTTGTAATTCTCTTCCCCTTCCTCTGTCTACCACATTCTATTTTGCAAGGGCACTTTTACAAATAATTGTGATTGGTTTAAAGAAATACAAACAAATGTTTTTCTCCCTATACCGGAATGATTATGGGTTTAGCCAGACTTTTCTCCAGCACTGCATAGCTCTAAAGTGTGGAGATGCGAGACTTTTGTAATTTGTACTGTACAAGTAAAGTCATGATCTGTCAGTCACACATTAAATGTTAGTGTAACATGACTGTAGTGATGCAATACAAACGACAACATATCTTCTATAACCGCTTATGCTTAAGGGCCACGGGGGCTGGAGCTGATCCCAGCTGACATTGTGTGAGAGTCAGGGAACACCCTGAACAGGTCACCAATCAGTCACAGGGAAAGAAAACCATTCACACGCATAGGCAATTTAGAATCACCAGTGAACCTAACCTATATGTCTTTGCACCGTAGGAACTCTGTGAGGCAACAGTGCTAACCACTGTACCACCGTGCTGTGGAAATGTGCACTGTATTGAATTGATCAGGTAATCATAAGGAAAGTGTTGAGATAGAATTAACTAAGGAACAGTGTTTGCTACTTATTTATACCCTAGTTGTCATTACATTACATTTAGGCATTTAGCAGATGCTTTTATCCAAAGCGACTTCCAAAGAGCTTTACATAAAGTGCATAGAATCATGGGCGAAAACAACAAGATGTCGAATCAAATAATATGAGGGCTGGTGATGAATCACAAGTGCCATAGATTAATACATCGCTGCCAGTGGCAAAATCAAAAAAGAGCATTAAATTCAGAAACAGATTACGTCCATTCATTATCAATCACAGTACAATCAAGCTAGACAACAATTCTAATATAATATATCACACGATATGTTGAACTTTATAGAGCCGATGTACAACATTTGTTGTATCAATGTTTTCAATGTTTTCTGCATGCAGGTGGTTAATAACTCTTATGATTATTCCATCATCGGTCCACGTCCACACCAACAAACCGTACACCCATGTGCAGACAGCCGTAAAGAGTATATGTGTCTGCTGGCTGTTTTGTACTGAAGTATATCCAAGCCGTACTCATGTCTTAGGTAGATGATCAGGACAACAGCTAAGAAAAAGAATAGAAAAAGAATTCTAAATCATATGTTAACACATCTTCACTTTCACCCCTGTGACAACAACTGGGAACTAGTGAAAGTGAAGATGTGTTAACATATGATTTAGAATTCTTTTTCTATTGCTACAAACCTCATAGCCCTCCCGATGAGCAACTCCTGTGTTTTGAATGATCTTAGGGTAAATTGGAGTCTTTCTACTCCCATTTGTGTGTGGATGGGAGTTTGCCTGTCTGTCTGTGTGGAGTTTGCATGTTCTCCCCATGCTCACTAGGGGGTCCTCTTAGCTTAGCTTAGCTACATATAACCCCCATACAAAAAACATGCAGAAGATCCTTCCACGGGAGGAAGGACGGCATGGATGGGTTAAATACAGAGGACAAATTCAGCGTGGGACGCAGCTGCATGTGTTGGGTGTTGCATGTCTGTAATAAAGTGGGTTCTTCTTCTTCTTAATTGATCAACAGAGCACAAAGGACGAATATTCTCAGGCCTTTCAGATATATTTCATCTTTTTCCTTTATTAAAGTGAAATGAATATGAGGAAACAATTTGATTGTCGCCTTGGGTTTTGGGAAATTGTAATTGGTATTTTTCAGTATTTTGGGACATTTTATTGAGTGTGTGTGAAAATAATCTCTCAGTTAATCGATTATGAGAATAATTGCAGCCCCTTTTGCATTTAAATTGACACCATTGGACTCATGAAGTTCACATCAAACTTAACAAAATCCAACATTAACATAATTTGCTCATTTTCAATATTTAGTTATTTAAGTTATTTAGCTGGCTGAAACTTGTCAGCTGGTGGGGTGTACCACAAAGTATTGGTCAGTCTTCCAAGTTTAGTTTTACCAGTCGGCCTGGATTTCCCTCTGTATGACTGAACTTGGCGCTGCACAACTCGCACACCAAATAAGTCCACTATTTAAACAGTTTTGACAGGCAGAGAGACAGGCAGAAGTAGATTGAAACATTTAAATTAGTCCTCTGTGTTTCACTCTCTCACCTTTTTCCCACGAGCCTCTCTGTGTGGAGGGAGTTCACTATGAGGTCACCAATTAACCAGTCCAGCAGTAATGGTGCAGGCAGCAGCAGAGAGACAGTGCTGTGTGTGTTCAGTGTCTGCCTAATGTGACTTAGACTGCAGGCTTTTGTGTGTGTGTGTGTGTGTGTGTATGTGTGTGAGAGAGAGAGAGAGATAGGTGAATGTGAGTGTTTGTATTCTGTCCCTCTCTCTTTTTCTCCCTCTTTCAAACACACACTTTACTTCCTCACTACTCCACCAACACCCACACACACTGACATTTCATTAACTAGTGTCAGTGTGTGTTCAGTCATGCGGCAGCGGCCGGGTCTGGCTAATACTTTAGCCTGTCATGTGACTGTCTGCCTGCCTGCCTGCCTGGCTGGCTGGCACTGTCTGCCATTCGCTTTGATATGGAAATCCAGCCAGAAGAGCCTGGAAAGCTCTTAAAGAGGGAGCGAGGGAAGACAGCAGGGAGGACAGCAAAGAGAGAACAAATCCTTAATGTCTGTTTGTCCTTCACTACCACTGGCCTGAGAGGGAAAGAGATGCAAGATAAAAGGAGATCGATTAGAATCCTTAAATTCTGTAACTCTGAGGCTTTACCAAGTATTAAAAGTTCAAGTCCTTAAGTATTGACCATAATGACCATGTTCACCTGTTAGATCAACAATAGGCGTTGAATCAGCTTCACTTAACAAAGTCAGACCTCAGATCCTTATACCAGTTAAATATTCGAATAGTCAGGTTGTTCAAGTGGTTTTCTTACCACACAGCTGACAGCAGATCTTTGGCATTTCTGCACTGCAATATGTTGTTATCAGCCTGCATATCTACATATATGTTTGTGTGTCTGTGCAGGTGCGATGGATGATGTACTGGATTGTGTTTGCCCTCTACACTGTGGTGGAGACCATCACCGACCTTACACTGGCATGGTGAGTTCCACACAAATACACACGCATATGGTTGGATCTCATTTAACATGTCCACAAACAATATGCACCCAACAATCTCTTATTTAATCTTGATCTAGCACTCACAGTCCCAGCAGTCATCTCCCGTGTTTTGGTGATGGGATAATTCTATCACCAGTGGATATTCCCGGTATAATATAGATTCTGTTGCTATATGGAATTTCAGTGGTGATGCATGTAATTAGAATTTCCTGTTAGTAATGAGGATGGCAGCTGGATAAATGTGTGGGAACACAGAGAGTCCCTTTCCACTGCAGGAAGTTATGGGGTCTCTCACTTTAAGAACTGTGGTGTTGGTCTTTAAGAACTTGGTCTTCTTGTTTTTTCTCTGTATTTTAAAAGCCGTGAGTCTTTTGTTGTGTTTGGAAGGTGAGTGAAGTAAGCTGTGACAGTCTGTTCTGTATGCCATTCAACATTGTATCCGTATGTGTAAAGATACCCAACCCCTAACCCAGATGTGTTGGGGCTGCAGCGTTTCCCATAGAATTTCGTGAGATCCTGGAGGGAGAACCCCGAAACCTCTACAGGGGGTCCGGTGGCAGGCCCCCTGAGAAGACATTTTTCTTTTTTACAAAGTTAAATGCATCGAGAGCTGACTGCTAGAAAGGAACCTATAAATTAATCAAGACACTCCGATTGGCTGTAACTGCATCCACTGGAGCCAATAACAGTGTCTGATATAGAAATGTGACTTTTACACTCTAGAATATCACCAACAAAGATGATGGGTGAGAACTGATCAATATACAAGTAGAACATGCAATGTGCCATGCAAAAAGGAAATACCATCCACATCTGTTACAACTTTACATATTAGTTTTACACACAGAAGTACATGGCTCCTGTGGACAAGCAGGGGCTCACTGGTTAGCGCTGTTTCTCTAGTTTAAGAGGAAAAAACTGCATGTCTCTAGCCGTTGGGGAGATATGACGTGTTAAAGACAACATGATTTTTGGGATCGTATGCGATCTCGTGGGTTAACGTGGAGTGAGAGATGATGGCGCACTGTTTGGCTGAACCTAAGAAATCTTCTTGTCCAGAGGCCTGTACTATGAAGTAGCATTTGGGGTTAGCCAGGTGGCTTCAGGTTTAACTCTGGGTTTTCAGTACTACGACGGTGGTTCAGTTGCTATTAGGGTAAATCGCCATGGTAACTTATGCTGCACGCCTAACCTGCTGCAATTATGTTGGAGATAACAGATCAACTCGTACAAAAGCACCGCCTACTGACGAATCAGTTCTCTTGGAACATCACCAGCAGAAAAGAAGAGGAGCTTGGTACATGGATCGTAAGAGGGGCTGTTTTTATATGAGAGAGTCTCTCATGAAGAACTTATCTGTGTCAGTCAGAGCCTTTTCATTGTGCTTTTGTATCCTGATATCATCCTACAACAGAGACTGACTGAAGCACTAAATCCTTGTACTTATAAGATATGAATGTAAGCCTATTTACCGCAAAATTATGTTTTTATATTTCTGTTTTATTTACTCCCAAGTCTATTTGACACCACCGTGGTTGCAGCTGAAGGAATTAGGCTAAAACTGTCATACACGAATTAGAATAGATCTAAGCGACACATTAATTTAATGGAATATTAATGACAGAGCAGTGATATTATCAGCCTGTTAATTTGCAATGGTCTGGTCTATACAGATGCAGTAGCAAAATTATGGTTGCTGTTGTATTTGTTCTTGTTGTGATGTCACATCTGGTTGACCAATCAAAATTATGGCATCCTGTACTGGCAAAGTACCTGAAACTTGTTTCTGAGCTGTGCCAAAGTGGGGGGATGAAGGCCAAGGGCTACATGCTTCATTACGTTTTAATGTGGAAAAATTACATTATGTGTTCCTGTTGTGGAAAAGAGTTAATATCAGCCATTATCAATGTTAGGGTGCTCCCTCTCACTGTGTGTGTGTGTGTGTGTGTGTGTGTGTGTGTGTGTGTGTGTGTGTGTGTGTG
>JAVQJD010021685.1:0-21172 GCA_036023655.1 Nannoperca australis
GTGGGGTGGGGTGATCAGACAGAGAGACAGAGAGAGAGAGAGAGAGAGAGAGAGAGAGAGAGAGAGAGAGAGCCCACAAATTACCAGGCCCTGTCTCCTGCTACTGGGTGAATGATGTCCTGCTCACTTCAGCTGTGGCCTTTTACACTCTCAACACTGATTTAGATAGATATACACACATGCACGCTCTGAAAGGCAGATCATGTACAAGCACTCGTGTACGCACATTAATGCTTGATTAAATACACACACACACATTGAGCAAGGAACACACACAAATCACAAATATTTTAGACTAGGGTTCAAAACCCCTTTTAATTTAAAATGAGAACTCACAAGTGATAATACAGAATTAAAAAGTGTTATAGTTAGCATGTAGAACTGACGCTGATACGATTAGACCATCCACTGGCTACCACAAAACACTATATGACAGTACATAAAATTGATCATCAAGTTTTTATATTATCAAATTCATTTCATGTGAAAAGTGGAGCCGCCTGCTATCCCGCCTAAGTCAACTTTGCATTTCATTTTATTTTTAAAGGAGAGGAATGTTCAAGAAAAAATTGTCAGAAATGTAATTGGACATGTGTTAAAATGACGCTGCCAAAATATGCAAGTAAAGATGTTTTTTTTATTTTGTTATCAGTCGGAAGCAATTTTGAAAGCCACGATATCACAGGTATTTAAAACCCACACTGCGGGTAAACAGAGGAGCGACTGCAAACTCAGCCTCCATGAACGTCACAGGAAGTAGGCTATGTATGGAGTGACATAAATAAATGCAGCCCTCCAGTGGCTGTCATGGCTGGCGTTGCAGGTGCAAATTTAATTAGTCAAGGTGAAGTCTCCCTTGTTGTCTGAGAAGGGGGGGGGGTCCTCGTCATGCACGACTGTAAACACGCGCTATATCCTAATCAGGTGTCACTGCAGCGTTTGATCAGCCCGCAAAAACTTGTCACGAATCCCCAGCAGAGAGTGGGCCGAGGGGGAGAACAAAGGAAAAGAGCTGTCATGAGAGAACATGGCGGGGTGGTGGTGGTGGTGGTGGTGATGGCAGTAGCGGTGGATGAAGAGAGTTTGCCCATTAGCAGTCTCTGTCGCGTATCTCTCTCCCACTCCCCTTAACGTTGCTCCTCCTCTTGTTTTCTTTCTTTCTCTATGTGGCTACCTACAATACACACCTTACTGTATCCCGTCGCAGCTCTGCGTCTGTGGAAATCTCGACTGCAGCTGTCATACTGGCGCTTAACAACTGCCAACAAAGCTTCCAAAAGAAAACCCCAAAGTAGTACACTACTTTTGTTTGCCTCCCAGAAAAGAACAAAACCCACACACGTACAGAGATACAAGCTGTGCTCGTTTTGTTTTTATCAAGCACCGTTCTAAGTAGCTGGGTCCTCCTGAAAAAGAAGAACCAGAGGCGAGACATGCTGTTCTCCTCCAGCCCGGCGCCTCCAGGCTGCGTTGAAGGCAGTGCAGGAGCATGCGCGCCATTAGATACTGTTTACCTTTCAGTTTGGGTGATATTGAATACATTAGCCGATTGAACCTCATAAGAAACACAGGCAAGTGACAAGGCCCAATCGTCTTTTCAACTACCATGGTAACTGAGATTACAGGCTAACAAAGAGCAGACAGGGGGGAAAAATATTTAAAACCCGAATAGTGATACATAAATTAATTAAAGGACAAAAAAACAAGTGGAGAATTAAAGTTGGAACATCTGTCAGCGACTTAGCTTCCCAACGTAATACCAGTGTTAGAACATTTATACCCTTGAAGTTAATGATCCCCTCTTTAATTGACAGTCAAGGAAAACTGGCTGCGGCAGCATCCTGCCGAGACGCCGATAAGAGGCCCCCCTTCCCCCCTCCCAAAACTAAAATAAAAAAACAGTTTAAAGAACCTTGGCACTAATCCCTATTGTCATCCCAGCGCAGCAGAAGGACTTACAAACACAGATAACTCCGCTGAAGCTGTCTATTTCTCAGGAGTTATGGGGACAGCGTAGCCGCTGCGCGCCTCGAATCAGTCACTCAGATTAGCCCAATCCCTCTGTGCTGTCAATCAGCCGAGACAGTAGCCTGTCACCGCATTTACATGAGTCCATCTCATATATGACAATGCCCCCTATATGTGACAATGGCTGCGAGGAAGGGGTCCACTCGCTCGCAGATAGCGGGTGTACAGTGCGGCAGACGGGCTGTTGTTGGATTAAGCTCATGGTGCACGCTGTGCTCGCGTCTTCACTGACACTCCAACAACAAGTTTAAGGAGTCTTAACCATTGCTGTTTTTCCTTAGTATAGAGAATGTGGGAGATGTCAGATGAAACACACACCTACACTGAGAAACACACACACACACAGATAAACTTCCAAAAAGTTGGAAATACAGAATGATTGTTGGAGTAAAACCGCAAGCTTACCTAGTGTATATCTACCCCAAAGTTGGCTTCAAGCATGACTTTAATCCACCTACTTCACTTAACAAGATGAAGCTCAAAGAATAAAAGGGAAAACCATATAAGATTAAGCACATCCTAAACAAAACATCTGGATCAGTCTCCATCTTGAATTAACACAGGTATGACAGAGATTAAAAGGCAGACCCTAAAACAAATCGGTAAAAAAAAAAAACTAGATAAGACACAAACTTTACAGTGTCAAATTAATAAGGGATTAGTTCCTGCAGAGGATGAGTTTTTACTTTGGAATGAATGTGTGGTACCTGACGATACCTGGGAGCTCACAGTGTGCTGACTGCTTTTTATGCTTCTGTGGCTTACTCCACTTCAAATAGTCCCGCAACAAATGACAGTGGATGCCCTCTACATAACAGGGCCAGGGCAAGCATGACACAGGGGTTGACAACTGAACCCTCAAACTCCCTAACCCCTACCCCTGCCACGGCACATGCACACACACACACACACACACACACACACACACACACACACAGAAATAGCCCCGAATACAGCCCTGACATGACCGCTCAGCAGCCCTTTCTAACCCCTCCTTGTGTTTTTTCTCTCTCCATCTCACTGGAGACAACCCTCAATTCAGGACCGTTTTAGCCAGGCAAGTGGATGTGACCCGCTGCCCCCCAGTCAGGCTCATCTGAATAAACAGAGCTGAAGAAACAGGCAGAGGAGGGAAAATCTGCCTACATTATCATAGGAAGAGAGAAGATGGGATTCAGCCAAGGGGCTCCTTTCTTTATGCACGTTTGATCAAGTGCTTGACAGCACCAGTGGATGGAATTACGGACTGCTGAACAAAAAGTTGTGGTGTGGGTGTGTGGGTGTGTGGGTGTGTGTGTGTGTGTGTGTGTGTGTGTGTGTGTGTGTGTGTGTGTGTGTGTGTGTGTGTGTGTGCACGCAGTTCAGTCTGGACAGCTGGGTTTCCGTGGCCTGACAGAGTTAGGCTTGTGACAAGCCTGCCGCACCGCACCACACCACCACATACAAAGCGCAACCCGCCCACCAGCCTTCGCAGTCCATCACTCAGGACGGCCGAGGGAAGTGCCTTGAGAAGAGGTCAGACGTGGAGGAAAAGCGGGTGGGAGGAGAGAGGAGACGAGGATGAGGAGGAAGAGGAAGGAGGGAGGGTTGGTCAGGGGTTAAGTGTAGAGAAGACAGCGATGAAAGGCAACTGTCATGCACCAGTGCTCGCCCAGGAGCACCTGTCTCGAGAAGAACATGCAAAGTGTGCCGGTCACGTCCTGACAATACCCACCCACCCACACACACACACACACACACTCTCAGGAAAGGGCTGATGCTCCGATGTTGGAAAGGCATCGCCTGTCTGACAGCATGCCAGTCAAGCTGTCGTTGGCTCCTTCGCATATGTAGGAAAAGTTAGGTTGATGAAGAAAAAAAAACAAAGGGGGGCTCAAAGGAAGAATCACTGAGACATGGACAGACTACCTGAAGTGAGCGGACACTTCTCAAAGACTTGATGCAGAGTAAATGCTGGAACGAGCAATACAAAAAGCTCCATGAAAGCAAACCAGCATAACCTGGACATCTACTCCAGACTCGAAGTTCATGTGGTTACTAAAGTCCTGATGCCTAGAACTAAAAATATTTTTTGTCTTCTATGTTTGTGTTCTGTTGGATAGAAAAAGAAAGACAAAAATGTGATTTATACTTTGTTATATTTGAGCATTTTATGTATTGTAAATTGTAAATGCTAATATTTTTGCTAATCAAACAACAGAACATTTTATCCCTATTTTATCCCAGTAATATATTACAAAATAACATTATGTTTACATTATTTTTACAAGTAGAAACTACCTGTGGTATTTTGTTAATTCCCCCGTAGCAGAGGATAGTGCTGAAATGCTAAAACCTGGCTCTGGCTAAAGGAGGCTCAGCCTCTACAAAGCAAGGAGCTAAATGCCAGGTATTTTAACACACTTTCATTGCTCATGTTTATGGAAAAAAAACTTATGATGTACAAATTAACAGTTACTATTTACAGCGCCTTGTGAACCTGGTCCCCTGCCGCTTTTGTGAATGAAGGCTTTTGGACTTTCCATTGAAACCAGATGTTGGGCAACACCGTAGCAGTAGGCGCTTTTACTTTATTGAAAAGGTGAGTCATTACAAAGGAAAATAAAAATAAATTCACAAATAAACAGCACGAAGACTGCTCTGTCCTACGCAGGCGGTGCAGTGAAATCTGCTAAACTTTGCTACAATTAGCAACAACCAAGGTAGCTAGGATGTATTCTGACATTTTTGCTATGGCGGCTGAGAGTGAACCAGTCTGATGCAACTGTAATTGTTTGAATATTTCCAATATCCACGGTGCAAAACAAATGATTTTTTATCACTTATGTGTTATGTTCTCTTAGTATTAAGGCCAACAGCAGCCTCAACACACACAAATGTATACATAAATGTGTACACACACACGGCCATGCATTTAAAAACATATTGTACATTCTCTCTCTCACACACACACACACACACACACACACACACACACACCACCACCACCACCACCAGCATGCCAAACAAACAAAAATGGAAAATAACGACTCACCCGGATCATAGCCCCGAGTGGCTAATGAACCCCCTGGAGGCTCTATTCTCTGTGTATGAGGTGAGAGGGTCATTCCCATGTTTATTCAGCACCAGCCCAATGAGCCACCACCATCTATTGATCGAACTGATTATTCTATGTCTCTTGTGACGGGACACATGCATGACAGATGAACCCTGCATGGGCAGGTCACATTCAACGTAATCTCATTGAATCTGACGGCTGATCTGGTCGGCCAGTTTGCATGATCCACATCGCGGTCTTGTTTGCGAATACGTTGACATCTGTGGCTAATGCCTCAACACTAATATGAGGGGCTCGGTAGGAGCTGTCAGGCACGTAAGCTGTCAAGGGCTGTTTGGACAATCCTACTGACTGCTTCCATAAGAGAAAACCATCTGGGTGGTAAATGCTAAACATAATAAATCTACACAAGTGTTGGTATCGAAAGTAGTATTTCACAGACAGAATATTTCTTAAGATTTTAAACAATCAAGCCTCAATATCATTGTTTTTATTTGGGAAGAATGTTACTGCTAGTATTCCCAAGAAGATACTTAGCATGGTTGCATGGGTGTAAGACATCATTTGTGTTGCCTCATGTCTGTGGAAAAATGTCTGATTTTGCCTTTGGTAGAACGCTTTTTCAATTTCACATCTTCATGTCATAAAGCGGCCAACCAGTCAGATGGGAGTGAACGGCAGCCGGCACTAGTAGGAAACCTCTGCACATGACCCTTTCAGTTACAGTATGACTCACCACGGCGTTCAATCCCCAAGCCACACCAGACTGTAATGCCTAGCATAAGGCTATCTCTGGTCTTCCATTTAAATGTTTAGTAAGATCACAGGTCCTCCTGAGCACATATGGGAGTGCATGGTGGTTTCATCTTAGCCATGCACCCTGAGACAATGCAGGCAGGCAGGGCCGTAAAAGTTGATATCCCTCCAGATGCAGACCAAATGTAGACATCATGCACCTTTAAAATGTCATGCATTCAACACAGATTGCTATAAAGAAGGTGGCGGGAAGCGAGGGAACGACGTGTAGGATTTCTCACGGTGAGCATGAGAAGCTAACCCAACCCTTAGCCTTTATGACTGATAACAGAGAACCATCTCATGGGTAACAAACAGTAACTCAGTGAGTGGGGCAAAACATACAACAATCAGTCCCATCCTTCCATCACTGGCTTCTTTAAAACTAAGACCTACCCTCCATCACCCTTGGTGAAGGTCTCTAAAATTTAAGTTGGTTAAAGTCAAATAAGGGAATCTCCTGCACTGTTAAACTAAAATAAATGTACAAAAAAAACAGATGTTAATTCCTCCAATACAATAAAAGAAGGATCATGAATGCATAACAGTTAGTATGTTGACTGAATTAGTTTAAATAGAGGCTTGACAAACCAAGCTGATCTGTAAACACGGCAGTCCAAATATATGAGCCAAAGATCAAACAGGCAAGACAAGGTACAGACATGTAGAGGAAAAGCTCAGCAGCAGACTAATCAAGCCCCTCCAACGCTCACATCAGCAGATCAATGAAAGACCTGGGGCCTTGGGCCTGCGCTATATTACACACCAAAACTTCATATTCATTCATTGATTTTACTTTTCAGAATAGTATATCATTGAACTCCAATGGGAGCGAAAAATAGAGGCCGGGGCTGAGGTCAACCCTCGTGTGGACGGATGTTTGCACAATATTGATGGCTCACGCAAAAAGAAATGACTAAATATCTGGATCAATAGCTAGTTTCCCTAGCCACGACAGGTTATTCCAAATGGAAATATATAAATACTTCTTTATGGCTACTGGGGTGGCCCTAACGAACGGGGCTAAATGCCCCCCTTAAGGTAAACCCTTTGATTAGCCGAGGCCAGAGGTGACAAGAGGGGACGGCTGTTGCTAGGATGCCACACTTCCAATGGCCTGAGGATGCTAATGCACACAGGGGCCCAGTAAAGGCACCAAGGATATGACAGGTCACAAGCCCTGGGCAAAGTGCTCTGTGCTACCTGACCCTCCTATTCATTTGTAATGATGATGGGCCCAGGCTACGCCATTCTCTGTCATGTTCAAATAATGCATACCATGAATAATTTAGAAAATCTTTTCCTCAGTTTTCACACAAAGCAACTAATCATTGTAGTAATCAGAACTCGAACTTAGGGGGGGGTCCAACATAGTTAGGCCTAAAGAAAATACATTTCATTTGGAATTCTTTCATTTGCAGCAACATGAAGCAAGAATGAAGTAGAATTAAATATGTAGAGCACTTTGTAAATCAAACCATGAAAATCTTGCATCCTGCTGCTGCTGATGGCACACGAGCTGCCTGTTCTTATTTACAGCACAGCACAATTACTGAGAGCAACACCCAACCTAACAGCTTCCCCCTGCTCCACAACAGCCAATGGGGCCATAAAGAGGGAGGAACCACATCATTGCCTGCTCCTTAATTAAATGAAAGCTGTGAGGTTCATTTGCGTCCGTTTTTACACATTGAACTGGCCGGCCCACTGCTGAAGACCTCCCAGACACCATCCCTGCTTGGCCCTAAATCATCACTGGATAAACGGCCCGGTGGGTCCCTGCTGTACACACAGCAACCGCCCAACGGCAAGGCCAGAGCAGGGCATGCGGTGCATCGACACCTAGCCAGCGATAAGTAATTCTGTAGAGGATTAGCAGCCTGATAGCCTGATCAATACTATGTGCTCAAGCCATTAGGAATGCAGCGAGGAAATGACCCCCTCCGGTAATAAAGCAGGGCATCTGGGTTCTCCTTCATTTGCCAGCTCCATTAGTGTAATGGTATCATTATCTGCCACAGCCGTATTTTTCGGAGACCTGGCTTTTCCACAGCACGATCGGCAGGGGTCTGATGAAGCTGCAAGAGCCCCCATGCCGAGTGTTCCCATTTCTACCATTCTACACAGAGCCTTGCTGTAAATCTAGCTCTATTGGAGCTTACGTGCTACCCTGCCTTAGGTATCCATACCCATGGTTTATGTCAGCACCAAACCCTATTTCTCCATTATTGGCTCATTAATAGAGCAAGCAGCATGTAGCTTGGGTTAAAAGGGAGAAAAAGATGGCCGACAGAGAGCAAAGTTGCTGAATGTGCTGAATCTGACACCCCCCTCTCGCTAAAACACCAGGCCTGACATGACAGGACGTCGGCATTAGTCGCCATAAATCGTTTCCTGTACACTAATTCACCAGCTAACATTTTGTGTGGGAGAATTGATTAACCATGTCTAGATGTGTGGCCACATAATCAGCTTTTACCTCAGTAGTTGTTAATTTAACAGAATTGCCAAGGGAAACACAAACCATTTTAATGAGTGTTCAGAAATTAAATACCCTAAACAGCTTGCACTAGGTGCCTCAACCAGAGCAAACCAATGAGGCTGATCTAAGCAACGGGCTGGGCTGAGCCCAGGACCTCACAACATCTGGTGACCCTGTGTGATCATTACTTAGCCTGCCGCTCACACACACACTTCCTGTTTCGACACAGCACTTTATACTTGTCATCACTGTCCAAATGGCGAGCTCGCATCAAAGACAGCATTAGAACATCGGGTTAAGGGACAGGGCGAGTGCGGTTTTCACACTTGCCAAGGCCTGAGTGGAAATTCATCCTGTGATGACAATAATGGTAAAACATAATGAAATGTTTTCAATTCATTAGGGTACAAGGCGAGTTGTGTTGAAAATTGATATGGGGAGGACATTCATGAAAATGTAGCTACTTGAGAATCGAAGGCAATGCACAGACATACAAATAGTCTAGTCTAAGTAAAAAAGAGCAATCATTTCAGATTTTTTTTATAAAAAGAAATGTGAATTCACGTCCTATTCAATTTCACTTATATTTATATAGACTAGGACATCCCACCTGTCAGTATGTTATACTGACTTGCTGTAGTGGAATCTTCGAAGGAGACTGTGTATTCATTTGGCACTAATCTGTTGGGGCTTGCATTCCCTAACTCGGAATGACAGTGGACCCATCATAGCGCATCTCTCACTTTGTGCAGCATTGCAAACACACTGGCTCACTCGATAAGACAACTATCATATCCAAGTTATTAGTTATCACAATAACTGTATCACTGTACAATCGCTGATATTATAAAAACTGGCTAAAATGCATGCAGCTCCTTCCTTGGCTGTTCTACAGTCGCATAGTCATTTTGCAATTACAGTTCCTCTTGCTCATCCTTTTATTTATCTAAAGAGAAAGGAAGCTAAGCCATTAGGTCTGTGCGGTGCTGCCTGACTGCCTGAGGGCCAGCTGGAATGAGTTCTCTCACTGAGCCACTCATCTGGCCGCCATGGCTGCTTTCATAAACAGGAGGAACCACGTCCTACATAGTTTCACTGCTGTCTAACATGATCCAAACACATGTGCCACAGCAGACGGCGTCCAAGTCAGGAAACACGAGGAGAAACAGACAGAGAGGCAGGCAGGCAGGCAGACAGACACAATGACTATAGGTGAATTACAGCCCAGGATGCCTTGGGCACAGCAGAGCCCTTTCCTTCCTTTCCTTTAGTATCTCAACAAAGGTAGGGTTATACAGCATGTGAAAGCCTGATTAAGCCCAAGTCAGCACGAAACACAGCTTAACGCGGCAGCGCACGCAACAGTTGGTCATCACAGGTTATTAAACGAACCCATCTCTGTTGACATCATGTGAAAATAATCCTGCACGCATCTCACTTTCATACCTTCGCAGGTTCCAAGGCACATTTACAGAGGGTACCATTCAAGAGCAGTGAGCACGGCATTAGCCAATGAGTGATCGTTCCTACTGCACATCACAGCACCAGTGATCATCCACTGTATCTACAGTAAAGCCTGAAGCAGCTGTAGGCTGCTGGCCTGGCACCTTGCCAAAGCTGACATACACTACACACTAACTAACTTCAGCATTTCTTTTTGTTGTTGCACTGAGCTGTTCCTGTTGCTACTATACACTTAAAGATTCGTGTGTTGATCGTTCTGCACACCAGAATGACACACCAAATTAAGCTTTGACGTTGCCTCATGTTGCTGGGGGTTTTTTTTATTTTTTTTATTCAATGTTATTAACGTATAGAATGACTTACTATTGTATCACCAATAACCTATAGACTGCAATTCATAGCGTGTTTCCAATTGATAGGGGATGTTGCCGAGACGTTATTCTGCAAGCTACAGCTTCATATCAGCAGTGTATTTACGTGATACAACACCGTTTTAATGTAACTGTAATTCTGCATTGTGGTAGACTGGGGGGAAAATGGAAAACACAATAAAGGAAACAGGCAAGGTGAGGTATGCGCTGACATTCGCGGCTTTCTAGCCTCCAAAATGCAGCCAGCAGCATCACATAAGGAGCATTAGATATTCAACGAGCGACAGGGCTTAGAAATATGCCAGACCTAACGGAGAAAAACGCTATCAATACCTTTCTTCTCTTCTCCCCCTCACTGTCACCCGATCTTTTCATGTTCCTGGAGTTGTGTTTACACTGCCTCGCTTTCATTAGGAGCGACGTTGGTTGTTGTAGTACACGAATGAATCACATCTCAATCTATCCTCAGATAAGAAAGAGCACAGGGAAGTGCAGCCGTTCCTGTTATTTCAGTCAGAGCCCAGTCGTCAATATTTTCGGGGTAAAATGATTTTCGGCGGAGAGCTTCTTGAAGGAGAGTCTAAAAGCGTAGCGATGAGAACTACAAATCCCAGACTGAACGCGGGCTCGCAGCGGAAGTAGTTTCGGCACGGTGTAGCTGTTGCACTGCGCAGATGCAACGCAGGTACAGATCTACAAATGGCAGAAATACCGGTCAACATGCTTTAAAATCAGTGATTTCAATTGGTCATCCCTTAAAATGGCTGTGATACTGAAAAGAAAAAAATATGAAACAGTTTTGTAAGAACAAAAGCAACTAAGACTGCACAATACAATCATTATTATCATTATTATTGTTATTAGTAGTAGTAGTAGTAGTAGTAGTAGTAGCACTAGTATTAGTAGTAGTAGTAGTAGTAACAGTAGTAGTTGCAGTAGTAGATTCAATATTTTAATAATAAGAATAGTAATAGTAACCAAGTATTGATGGTAGTTGTACTGCAGTTCATTTTTAATGTTTCACATGTTTTAGGAAAGGTATTTAAATAAAACACATTCTAAATATTTTCTTCACAATATCCTGGCCTTCAGCGCGGATATTCCATACGCTTCGCCCTTTTCGTAAATCAAAAGCAGTGCCACTTTCATCTTAGACTGTGTAAAAATAGCAATCATGCTTTGAACGTGCTCCAGTTCAAGTCCCGCCAACCTTCTTTCAACTCTTGCATGCATCTCAAATCCAGGTGCTTTTCTGCCGGTGTGGGCTTCAACCACGTCAGCCCTTTTCAACTCACTACCGATCATGTGAGTGCACCGTAAACGCACAGTGTCTATGTGGCTGCCTTTTTGAATCACCCACAGCTGAAACACCCTCCAAGAGTTCATCCACACTGCTCATAACATGTTTTGAATAGTGCTGAAATGTGTTCTGTCCATTGTTCCTAACAAAGCACATGTGAAATACATGAGAGAGTTTCACGGATTGGATCAGAGGCGGTGGTGAGCGGGTGGTGCAGGGGCGGATTGCAGGGGTCTGTAACACCTGTTACATATTACCATTACCGACTTTGATCAGTGTCTTCATTAGTTTCCTTTGTAATCTCTTTTCTTTTATGGTAGAGCTGACCCAAGTGAGCGGGGTACAGTGATTTAACACACATGTTTCTTTCACCTGTCTTGTAAAATGCTCTAAAGCTCTCCCACTTTCAAAGATGTCGGTGTCCCTGGCATCCCTTACTAATAAACGAAGGGGGTTCTTTTGATTCCTATTTATAACCTACATTTCCTCTCCTCTGTCCTGGCCTTCCAAGGGGAGGATATGTTTGAAAAATATCCTTGAGATCATTTTGTGAAAACTAGATCCATGTGCATGCATATATTTTTTTCCCATTAACCTATGTCAGCCTATAGTGCCTTTGTAGAGCTACTATCATGCAAAAAAATTCTTATGATGTTGTAAATAATTTCTTTTTTTTATCGTACAATGTCAAAATCCACCTTCATCCAACCTCCATCACCCTGATCCACCGTTACACTGTGTTCCTTTTATGCGCCAAACTATCATTCACATATTCAAACTGTCAATCATATGGTTAACATTTCAAGGAACAGAGGGTTCCCTGCCTGACTTCTTCTGCCTGAGTCTGTCAAATCGAGGGCTCTGAGTGAACATAGTGTATAGGGCCTTCAATGGTAGACAAGCCACATAACTTGTCCAACAATCCAATGCAGAAGCTTGGTTTTAAACTCCATCGTTGGTGGCCATTGGGTGAAATGGTGTCATAGTCCGCACAACCCCCACACATGTACAGTGGGCCCTATATATTAATTCACAAAGTATATAAAGCATTCAAATCATATCCTTTAGTTTGTAGAGGTTTGTGGAATAATTTAAGAGCCAGGGATTAAAGAATTGCTTAGGGGCATTAAAATGTATTTAATAAAATTACCTCATTAATGAGACAGAAAATCGCTTTACTTTAAAGGAATATTTAGATCATCTTTCGGTAAAAGAGAACATTGTTACCGTTGTCATATATGTCCAGTAAATTTAAAGCTACTACCAGCGGCCAGTTAGCTTTGTTTCGCAAAAACACAGCGGGAAACAGCTAGCCTGACTCTGTCCAAAAGTTACAAAATCTGCATAACAACACCTTTAAATCTCACTAACTAGCACGTTATATGTAATTTGTACAAAAAACAACATGTAACAACAAGAAGTTTCAGTTTTAAGGGGGCTATGATTCCAGTAGGTCACTGCTCCTGGCCAAGACATCTGGCACATAACCCCCTGTAAAACGACAACTTGTCATTTTTACCTTTACATTTGTGTACAGATTAAAAAAGTGTTAATTAGTGAGCCATAGAAGTTCTGGTAGGTGGAATTTGTTACCTATGGACAGAGCGAGGCTGGCTAAATCCCCTGTCTTCAGTTTTTGGGCTTATCTAAGCTAACTGGCTGCTAGATTTAGCTTCACATTTACTGTACTGACATCAGAGCGGTATTGATCTTCTCATCTACCGTAACTCTCAGCAAGAAAACAAATTTCTTTAAATTGTAGAGCTATTCTTTTTTTATGTTATTTCCAGATTACTGTCATAACCTTTTTTGGGGGGGCGGTACAAAGTTTAATCTACACTTCTCCATTCAAATTTCATAAACCAAATCATTCCATGTGTTACTTTAGGGAAAGCGTCCAGCTATCATTCACATGTTCTCACTGTCAGTCGTTGTGATGGGGAACATGTCAAAGAGGAGAAAGTTCTCTGGATCTTTATTTGCACAATGGTCAGATCTGAGGCTCTGTGAACAATAATAATGTACAGTCTCTTTAGATGGAGACAAGCCAATTACATCCCTCAATAATGCCTGTCATTTGTTCCACAGTGAATCAAGCTCCAAAGCAGGCACCTCTCCTCTCATGTCCGACCTGTGGGGTTCAGCATAATGCGAGGTTATGCCTGTACACAGTCTGATGTGGTATCATATGGGATGGAGGGGAGGGAAAATCACTTTGAACTTCTCTTTATCATCGTATAGCCCTCTCTGCTGGTCTGGCCAATGTGTTTGCGCTCATGATTGTGGCATGTTTTCTGTTATTGTGCATTGCATCGGATCTGGGGTGACCCTTTGACAAGGCTCTTTTTTGTGATATAATGAGCGTCTGAAAAATCTGGGGAAGAATAAAAGATGAGAAGAGCATGGTACCAGAACGTACTAAAGCACAGTAAAGAAAGACAGAGGCCATTGTGTTGTGTCTGTATTAAAACCAGAGCCCACAGCCGTGCAATCATCTCTCTCCCATGCTTCAAACTATTGTATGGCCTGAAAAATCTGAAATACAAGAGACAGGCTTCTTTGTGAATAATGATATCTTTCCGATGCAGGAGTTTCTGTTGGGCCACCTAGATTTTATTATTACGTTATCAAGTTAAGCTGTGGTTTCTGTATGAAAGAGAGGAAGCAAACTACTAGGAAAACTGAAAACAATACAGTGAAGCTTTGTCAAGGACCACACGGGACCTCTGGTGAAGGTACTGTTAGAATTGTAAACAGGATTTTTCACTCACCACAACATCGGCAAGGGACTATCTTCAGTATATTGTGCCGCGTCCGTGAAGACAAGCTCTTTTTTGATTTTTATATATATCGAATGAGCATATGGAGCAAGTATGTGCTTTCCCTGCTTGTTAACCTTCAATGCTTAGCCCTAGGAAACTGTTATTTGTCAGTGCTATAAAACAGATTGCTGCCCAGTGGTTTTAATTAACATCAAAGAGCTCTTCACAGGCATTAATAGTTACATCAAAACCTGAAATGTATTATTTAGGTTATGTGCTGGAGTCCTCCAAACGATTATGTCCTCGTTCAGAGGAGGGTTTTCTTTTCTTGCTGACTTTTTCCATTCCATATACTCCACCGCCTTCGCATCGTCCCTTTGAAGCAACCCCACATCACTCCTGTACAGTCTTTGTATCACAAGGGCACCTGTGTGGCTCACACCCGGTGGCCTATTAGTTACAAGGCATAAAAAGTGGCACCACAATACTGATGGAGAAGATTAAAAGTCCTGTGTGGCTAACAGGGTAGATTTTGACAGATTTTATAGATCCTCCCTGGTTTCGCTGGAGCCAGATATAATGTATGCACTGATGGTCCTGGTAGATGCATTATATTAAAATGTGCAAAATGTAGAGTGTGTACAATGTGAAAAGTCCAGTATAGGCATTCTGAGTTAGAATAATTTCATAACCACAGTCTTTCATCTAACTCTGACTCCACATGCCATTTCTATTACCATAGTCCTTCAATAAGCACAAACAGATTGTGCAAAATAAGATGACAGATGAGTCCATTTAAGTATAGTACATTTTAATTTATTAAAATGATTAAACATTGTTAACAGGGTTAATATTTAGCAGTAGGTCATGTGTATAAATGCCTTTATGGTCAGGCACCAGGCTATTTACAGGTGTTTGAGCAATAGGCTTAGTCAAATTTCAGTCAAAAAGCATATATATTGTTCTTTTGGATCTAATTCTATTTGATGTATAGAGGCCAGCTTGGAACAGCTTACTTTGTGACGTGACATCTTTTACAGTGTAGACGATTTTAGATAATAGAAAGGTAGGTGAAAAATGTGCCACTCTTCAGTTTTATGCTTAACACTTTTTTGTGTTATATGCTATTTACAGCCTGTTTGATGTCCAACTCCCATGTTGGGTTGAATCTGTGGATTTTGTTGTGGACTTCATCTTTTTTGTTTCATGAATATTTGTTTTTATGAATATTTGGATAAGTGTGCTACGTGTATGACGATTGTGAGAGAATCAAATCCGATCAAAATAACATCACACTGAATATCACTGCCGTTAAACTATGTGTCTTCTGCCAGAAAAATACAGAACGGTAGAAGAATTATGCCAGTATTGTTGTGGTCCACGTGGAAAATGCTGCTTTGACTAATTAGAACAGGTTGCCTTTCTTTTACACTTCTTTCATATTTTTGACTGTGTTTTGACTAATAAGGATTGTAAACAGAGAGGCCCAGACTGGATCATTGCAAATGATTTCAAACTACCGTCTGAATCCTTACAGGGACAGAAGTATCTGGGTAGCTCCTGCTGTCCAGCTAATACAACTACCTTCATGTAATTTGCTGTGAAAAATATTTTTTCTTAAAGCCACTATGAAAGCTCTGCTGGGACAGAAGCCATTTGTTGCCTCTAGTCTTCAGCTGGAATATCGTTAAAAACCTTACAACCCCGTGGCCGAGGCTAAAAGCACAGAGGGACCCTTTAAAATGGTTCAAAAAGTACATGCACCATTCAATACATGTTGATGAAGCCTCAATAAATGATCGTATAGTACCACAGGAAAGAGCCCTTTGGTTAGCGAACAGAAAGAGCGTGCAGCCTTAGTCTAAGATGTGGTACACCTCCTTGCCTGGGATCACTTCCAGACACCGAAATGAGGAAGCGCTTTGCTATTGCTGTGATTTGAATACCATGATCACTGAGCACTTTTATAAGAAACCCATTAAAAGTGAGGTTTTGACATACAAAAGAGACCCTTTTTAAATCTCACGCACAATGTCAGGCTAAAAGACGTTATAAAACTCTATACGGAAGCATACATCCTCTGTGTGTGTCCTCGCCTTCGCGCGCCATCAGAAGGGAATATCCTTTGTAGAGGCAGAGAGGACCCGTTTTTCTGGAGAAGCCTGCGACCTATCGCTCAGCGCCATGCTGCAGATTAATCGCACATTTGTTCAGCATGATACAATCACCCAGCACTGGACTTAACTTTTAACAAAGACGTCTGCCTGAAATATGCTGATTTGTCAAAACACTCCATGATCTAAGAAAATAAGTCGTTCTGAATAGGACCAGCTGACGTGGACACAATGGCCCAGTGTGACCCCTCGCTCCACCTGTTCTTGACAGTGTTTATAAAGTGCCAACTCCTCTCATTAGCGCTCCTATTACCCCAGAGTTACAGCGGCCCCGTAGATCAAACGCAGCCAGAGAATGAACAATGGCTGAAATGGCATTAATATGATATGTAAGAGTTCAACAAATATTGCGAGGGATCGCTTTGATGGGGACTGTTTTACATTAGAGGCTTTTATTACGGCTTTTCTGGTCTTTAATGTGCATGTTTTCCCCTTGAGTCAGTGTTACCGGGTTTAGGTCTTGTTGTGTGACCAGACGCTGAATTCAGTAGAAGGCGCACATAAGGCGCACATACGACAGTAATTGTAAGTACACGCTAAGGACATATATTGGTAGTCTTTTGATGTGTAACTCAAAATCCCTTCTGGTTAATAAATATCTATTCTATTGTAGCATTGATGCTACACACACGTTCATTAAACTAATCTGCCCATTTGTTACTAAAAAATGTTTAAAGTGGACGCCCGATGAATGGGAAACTGATTCAAGTTTGGCATGTGATCATGAATTCATCTGACAGCCCCGAACTGTACCCAAACTCACCAGTCTGACCACTGACGTGAACACTGAAATGTGTTTATTTATCCGTGCACATTTCTCCTCATTTCCAAACGAGTTGACATTACGGAGCGTGCTCGTGGTGACAGGTACGTTTAACACTGGCTGAGAAGTTGAAATCACACCCAACTTCCCATATACAGAGCTTCTTACATTCTCTTGGAGGCCGCCTTCACGTCTAATTACTGTACATTCAACTGAATGGCAGGTTGGTTTATACTGGAGCATGCAGGCCCTCACCAGCCCACCCTCAAAGGTTAAAATGAGAATGTTGGTAGAAAGTGTGTGACATAAACTCTGTCTTTTTCGCTTTGTGTCTCATTTGCTCTCAGCGTTCCTCTTTTTTATTTTC
Organism: Nannoperca australis; assembly: GCA_036023655.1. Classification (NCBI taxonomy): domain Eukaryota; kingdom Metazoa; phylum Chordata; class Actinopteri; order Centrarchiformes; family Percichthyidae; genus Nannoperca; species Nannoperca australis. Next base: position 17,565 of record JAVQJD010021685.1, read on the forward strand.
CTCTGTCCTGAAGGGACGAAAGGGCACTGGGGGGTGGGGGGACATATCATAGGCATATCATGAAAAATAGCCGTCATCTATGCAAAACAGATGAACTGTTTTCACTCAGCAATAAAAATGTTTCAGCTGCACGGCCGTAGTTACACTTGGCCAAGTAATTTTTGACGATCGTTTGCCATTTTTCCATCCAGTCAATTATCCCGACTGAGACGTTCCTTGCCGCCGCTTTAGGTTGTGAAGGACGAAGGGAGACTTTGATTAGAAGTAATGTAGCTATAATTCCTTGAGAGCAGTATTGAAAATCTTCGGGATGCAGTGCCACATGTGTTTGCATGTCTGTTTGGTTTGGCCAGAAACTGACAGCAGCTTCTGGTTATCCAAAACCCATTAGATGCTTTGATCCCAAATGGGCCCTGTTTCCATTTGTTGAAAATAGTGTTCTGTATTTGTGCTGCGGTACATGGATTGGACCTCTGTGATTTGTTCCTGCGTGTTAAATATGATGTCTTGCTAGATCAATTTAAGGTACGCGGGATTGCCGTCATCTTCATCCTCCTCTTGTGTGTTTCCACTCTCATTGTTACCATCATAAATAACTGATTCCGCTGCCGAAACATAACAAATAATTATTTGGGATTATAAGTCTCTTAAGTGAGTTCTGAGGATTTTTGTAATGCTTGTCAACTGATCATCTCTCTGAGAAGAGTTCACTACACTCTGCGTAATGACTAATGTTTGGGTAATGTCACAGTGACAGCCTGACCTCTGAAAATCTGTACACCATACATCACAAAAGCACCACACACCTAGAGGTAATACTTTCCATGCAACTCTGACACAAAAGCAGCCTTGAGCCAAAGTTTGAACAATTCAGCAAATTATGTTGTTTTGTGGTATATGGTTAAGACAGATTAATAGAGAATGTGGACTGTCTTGCTATAGGCTGAGGACAAGCAACTACCAATTTCTAAAATAAAAAATAAAAAAAAACACCACAGCTTTTTTACACATGTAGATCCGATATGTCACAGAGCCAAGTCCCCATTTCAACACTGTGTCAAAGGCGGTTCTGGACCGCATCCCGAGCTCTTTGCTTGTTTGTCTTTTGTAAAAAAGGACAACTACCTCAGCAGTGCCAAAGCACCCCAGGCTCTTTGATATGTGAAAGCCTAACAGTGGGACTGCTCCCTGCTCAGCTGGTCCGCAGATGTGTGTGTGTGTGTGTGTGTGTGTGTGCGAGTGTGTAGGGGGAGCCCGCTGTCTGAACTGAACACAGATTAGTGACTCCTTTTTTTTATTCCTAATAAATAAACCCCAGTGCATGCTGGGGAATGTGTGAGGGGAAAATAACATGCCACTAGCCAATCAGAAGCAGGTGGTAGGGCTCGGTGGCTACAGACCCTGCAGCTCTTATCATAAAACAACTGCACTTTTAACTTTAATTGTAGTTGTGGATATATTTTGGGGTTTGGGTTAGAAGTGTTTTATTACTTCGGACTGGAATCAAAGCAACAGAAATGTAATTATGTTAAAAGCAGGCAACAATTTTGTTGTAATTGGTGGTGGCCAAGTTTTAGGCTGAACTCACCAGTAAGGGTACTGCCACACACACAAAAAGTATATTTACTCAAGTACTGTACTTTAGTACAGTTCCGAGGTATTTCTGAGTGTGTTATGTTCATTTATACTTTCATTACATTCCAGAGGAAAATATAGTATTTTTTACTGCACTACATGTATCTGGCATCCATAGTTACTAGTTACATTGCAGATTTAGATGTTATATACAAAACATATGATATGATTATATGTTTCAGTGTTTCTAGATTAAACTACCCAACAGTATATAAAGTAGTTCAAATGAGCTGCATGTCGACAACTATAATAGGAAAATCCTGTTCACACATTAAAGCATCAGCATATAATATTCAATACAATAATTCTGTCAGTACAATGACAGAAGCCATTCTGCTGCATTACGAGTGCCTTTCGATGTGATACTTTAAGTACATTAAATAATGCCGATAATACAGCTGCGCTAACATTTTGAATGCAGGACCTGTACTTATTATGGAGTATTACTATACTGCAATTGTGATACTTAAGTAAAGGATCTAAGTATTTTGTTGCTATCGTTGTATGTCAAAATGGCAGTATTTTCAGATGTAATGCTGAAATTGAGCAACTGAAGAAACAACTTAGTATGAACTTTAATTTTCAGCACAACTTTTATATTATTGTCTCTAAAGACAGACCTGAATAGTGTTAAAACTCCCATTACAGTCAGAATATTAATATTCACTTTGCTATTTTGGTTTATGATGCACAGATCTTAGCAGGGTGTATTTTTCTGGTTGCAGTCACTATTCTAACCAGTTTAATTTGGTAGAAGGAAATGTCGGTCAGTCGTCAGTTAGTGCTTACAACTGCACGGCAGGTGACAGTATTGTTAGAGCTGTCATAAACTCACACGCACGCGCACTTCTACTACTGTACATTTGACTTCCTCTTCCTCTTGCTTTAAGATAGTGGCTGTTAATCCATTAACTGTCTGTATGGTGAACTGTTGAAATAGGCCATAGGTAGATCTCCGTGTGATGTTCTCGACGGCGGTTCGGGGGTTGATGGCCTCCAGTGAGTTTTTCTCTGAACGTAGTGGGGGAGATTATGATGAAAGGAGCAGAGAATGAGATGACACACCCTGTCTCCATAATTCGCTACTTCATCATGAACAGAGGCATTAAGCGCCCCCCTTTTTTTCTCTCCGGAGAATCGTACATGTCACACCGCACAGTGCCTCTGTATGAGTCAGTCACCTCAGGTGTTTCGCACGCACATCAACGGAGGCATGGCATGTCGTCAGATTACTTCTTCCACATCATCTGAGATCACAGAGAGAAAATATATGATTGATAAAGCCAAGCAATGATGCTTCACTTCTCTCCACTCCACCGTGGAGTTTCCCTCGCCGCTAAAAAAGTGGGTAGGCCAGACTGTGCTTTGAGGATCTTCCAAATGACAATTTCATTTTTAAGATTTCAATAGGGAGTTTTAGTGTTTCTTTGTTTCGGAACACGGAAGCTTTCCCACCCTGCCAGGAATAAAACTCTTAGGAAAAACTGACTTTTTACACTGGTTAACTTACTCTAATATACAGTAATGAGAGCCATGGTAATGGTAAAGGTACAATCTGGCCCCAAGCGCTCAAATTCACACCCAAGCTGGATGTTTTTAGACTGGTGGTGAATTTATTTAAAGTTTTTATTAGTTATCCTGCCATTACTTCATCCACATAGATCATTTAATTATATGGCTGCCCCTACTGATGACATACTGCTAGATGGGAATGAACATTGCTATGCTAACAGGCTTCATATCACAATGGTATCATGTCTTTCAAGTTAGTGGTACACCGCAGGTAACAAAATATAATTTGCCTTCTATGAATATGTATAATTGTTTAAATGTATCATTTCTATGGTTACTTGTACATGTACATTTTGTAAATAGTTATTGTTGGCTGTGCATTTAAGAAGAGTTCTGAGAAAAAGAAGTTGACCCTATTTTGACCTATGTCACATCTGACCCCAGTTTCACACACTGTAAAT
>JAVQJD010021695.1:0-10973 GCA_036023655.1 Nannoperca australis
GCAGACGCTTTTATCCAAAGCAACTTCCATGTGGGGAGGTGACCGGGGGAGTACGGGGTCAAACACACGACCTGCTGGTTGATAGGCACACAGCTGTACCTCTCAGCCAACACACCTCCACTTTACAATACTGTCCTTTTTTTCTATGGGCTCAGCTCGGAGACTGGACGTGTAATGGACAATTCTGTCACCCTGTGTCAATGGGTGAGGCTGTCTTACTGGAGCAAATGCATAATTGCTGCAATCTGTCTTGAGCTTGTAGAAATAAGGGAAATGTCTCACAGTCAGAGGGATGTTCACAGCCCTGGAGGTTAAATACCACTAATCACCTGAAGAGCCATGTTCTGTTAAAGTGGACACGTGTCCACACCAAACTCTGCGTCCATTAGAGAACGTTGAGAATGAGAGGGAGCTAAACAGATCAGTTGTCTTTTAATGGACCACCATGAACACTGCACAATAAATCACAGAGACATTGATTTGTGGACAGTTCCCCCTGTAATTTGACTCATGAATCAGGTTCAGTTGGGTTAGTCACACATGGTTGGATTAGGTAGGATTGGGTGGCATTTTAAGTAAGAAAAAAGGGAACTGTATACAATACATTTAAGTTTCTTGATATTGCAGATTTGATTAGAAACACTATTCTTTTCTATACTGTAGTGCATATCCAAACACTTGACAACAAAACCTTCTTGTGCAATTTGTACACGACGGTAGATAACAACAAGCTGATGATATGTTAACATGATACAAACAACTCCAGGTAAAGGGTCTGGGTTTTGAGATGACTTCCTCTGAGATTTCTCCTACCACGCCAGTATAATAAAGGTGAGTTGAATTTTGTTTCTGGTGTGGTAGAAAGTAATTCTAGTGAAAACTGTTGTGAGAACCACACATGAAATGCTAAATTGTGTTATTTACAGAGTTTGTTTGTTTGTAACGCAGATCCCTATGACTCAGAAGATGTAAAAGTGCTTTGGGAACTGTTAAGGTTGAAAAGCACTATATGGAGAAGTCCATTTACTCACTGTAATGTACCTGTTCTTAAAATGCCTCAATTATAAAACAGCTTCTTCCTCTTTTGAAATTAATTTAGTTTGATGAAGCTGCAATCAACTGCAGTTTATGGGCCACTGGTAATTATGGCAATTTATTCTCAGTTTTGTCATGCATACATTTTTATGTCTCCTAGGTTAGTGGTCTTCTAGAGATATTAGGATACTGTTTTACTAATCAGGGGCTACATATGCATGCACTTTCTTGAATAAAACTGCATTAAAACAGTAATAATTATCATTGTCCATTGTCTTTCAAATTATTGTTTAGTTTGTGTTGCTTGATGAAAAATTAAATACATTTCATCACAGATGTAGTTTTCAAAGATTACTTTTTATTTACTTTTATGCTTGTTTTTGTTGTGAAAGAAAAGGTCTTAAATGCAGACGTAATGGGTGATGCCCCTTTTCCTGCACCAGTGGACACTGAAGAATTAGGAAAAGAGTTTGGCCATGGCTTGGTGTTCCAATTAACTGCTTCTAACATTTTATGAGGCATAATAGTACAGATGGTATAACGATAAGTTAGCCATCTCCGAGCTGTCTCTAAGAGGCAGCAAATTGTCAGTCAGTGCTTGGTACAGTTTGTTCACATTAGATTAATAAAATGCTTGACTGCTGCTGTGGCTCAGGATGTAGAGGATGTAGAGTGAAATGTCCATTCGGCCACGCTCCTCCTGTCCTTGGGCAAGACACTGAACCTCAAGAGCTCCCAATGGAGGCCAGCACCCTGCATGGCAGCTCTGTCACCATCAGTTCCCAAAGCACTTTTTACAGATTGGCCTTACTTACCCATTACATACATACATTCACACACTGTTAAGGTTGAAAAGTGCTCTATAAGTAAATTCCATTTACCATTTGACCATAGTTGCCATTCATATTAAGGAAGTGGTGAGCATCATAAATAGTAACATTAGCATGTGCAGGCTATAATAAGGTATGATTGTAACATTAATATGACCATTCTAGTGCTACTAGTGCTGGGATGGATGCAAGAGAAACTGAAGCTATAATTAATCAAGAAATGTATGGCTAATTCAAATGCTACCTTTCCTAATTCCCAAAGTATTTCGGATTCGGATTCGGTTTCTGATACTTTGAAGTGGGACAATGTGTATCTGTCATGGCAACTAGAATGCTGGTTTGCCCTGGGTTTTTATTTTAAATTTTTTTTTTATCTTAAACAGAATATTTTTTGTCTGTAGTAGTGGCTGATGATCACAAACTGGAGGTTATCAACCTTTCTTTTTCCATGTGTGAATACATTAAGGCAAGGCTATAAAACACCAGCTTTTCCACATCTAGGCAAGCTGGTTTGAATGAAACAAGTGCTGAACAGGCCACAAAAAGAGCATCAGTATTTCTCTTTTTCATTAATTTGCCTTTAATCAGGTTCAGTGAAACCAAATGAGATAGTTCAAGGACAAGGCACCTTCCAGAAAACTTCAAGTGTTGTTTTCATCTTTTCCTCCGTTACCACAATATCAACCAGCTGTGGCTTTTGAATATCAAAATTATAACCTCTCTCCTTCTCCACTGTGTCATTATACAGTAGAACGGTCACAGGCTACACTTGTTCAAAGAGGCACACAAGCCTGCTTGGACTCTAATGGGGCCATGCTGAGGTCCCTCTCTTAAGGCTTGCTTTCTAGACTCAGGGTTCTACAATAAATCACTTTACTTGTTCTTTCTTTCTTTCTCAACAATTATTGGATGGATTACCTTGAGATTTTGAACAGACATTTATGGCCACCAGCCAAAAGATTTTAATTACTTTGTTGATCTCCTGACTTTTCCTCAAGCGCCACCAGATCGATATTTCTGGTTCAAAGTGAGGGGGCTTGGAGCAAAAATGTGCTCTGCATCACCAACACACCCATGTTTCCAGAAACTAACCAGTATTTCTACTAATTCCATTAAAGTTTGCTGCATGTCAGTTAAAATCGCAACGTCATTGCTACACAGAAAACTTGCAAACCAGTTTTAAAAGATGAATAGTAATCACTTCAGTCATCTTCTGACTTTTCCTTTAGACCCATCCTCTGGTCACACTTTAATTTTGTCTATCACTTTGTTTTATGACCAAATATCTGAGAAACGGATGACATTCCCATCAGCCTCATCTGTACTTTGTCTTTAGTGCTAGAACATGGTAAACATTAACACATTAGCATGTGAGCTATGTCATTGTGAGTATGGTATGTCTTGAGACTTTTACCAAATTCTGTTCAATTCAATTCAATTTTATTTATACAGCGCCATATCATAACAAAGTTATCTCAGGGAACTCAATCACATGGAGCCGGTCGAGACCAACTTCCACACACACAAAGACCCAACGTTCCGTAATGAGGTGTGGTTATTTGTATAGTTTCTGTTGAATTAAACTGTCTTGCCTCTTAATTTATCCTATATTACAGTTATGTTTTTCAAATGTAGTTGGGTGTCCTTTTGCTGTATAATGCAGCTCAGTGATGCTGATTTTGCTGATTTAACCATCACCTACATATAATGTTCATCAACAATATGTACTATGTACTAATACTTTTGTAGACATTGATCTGTTGTCTGTCAGTGTACGAGGATTAGAAGGCATGCTGTGAGGTTGCTCCACTCTGCTAACCTTTGTCAAATTGTTCATGGATCTTTAATCCAGCCTCAGACCTGTTAATATAGCAGCGCAACAGGATTGGTGATGTTAACTCCCAGTGGAATGGTTGCCAGCTGTTCTGTCCCCCTGGCGGCGGGTCAGCACATGCAGGACCGCTGATGGGCGGAGCAGGGTGGGAGGGGATGCCTGGAAAGTGAAAGGATATTTTTTAGCTTAGTGCAGATTGCTGCAGCGAGAGAACGGGAGGGATGCTGAGCCCGAAGGTGCTTTAAAACACCACAGAGGAGTGTTTTGTACACGTAGCATCCTATCCAGTCCTGGAGTTTTGCTTCACCCATCTTTGTTTGCTTCTGTTTTCATCCTCACACCTGGATTTTAAGACCCTGGGTTGGGTACATTTATGGGTTGCTGATAGGACACAGGACAGGTGACTCACGATGGCGATGGCTTTGGACGCAGTTTGGGTGAGGGTGAAGAACGTCTGTAAACAGAATGGGCTCCTCATCATGTCGGTGCTTGCTGTGATCATTGGATGTCTTTTGGGATTCTTCCTGAGGACACGGCGCCTCACAGAACAGGTCAGTCTGCCCCTCCTCCCCTCCTCTCTTGACCCCGTGTGACGTCATACAGGTAGAAGATGGGTATTGGAAGATAATCTTTTCCATGTACCTCCAACACCTATGGAGCATCGCACGCCATAGTGCTTCTAAGTTATTGTCTCATTCTGCTTTACTACTTTTTTCCCTCACAATTTACCACTGATGCTAGGCCGCATATCAGTGCTGACCTCTGTGGTTTTTGGTCATTATTTACATGCACTAGATTTCATGTATACTGTCATCATCATTGTGCATTATATTTTTACAATCCAATCTCCCAATTGTCTTGTTGGGGCTCCTTGTCATGTTTCAGACATCTACGAATTGCTAGCAGTTCCAACAGAGAGAAATTCAAATAATTGTTACCTGGCCCCTCAGTTAGGAACCACTGGACTGAATTACCTGTATACCAACACCCAGTCAGCTACAACAGTAAAATGCTGCTTACATATTGATGCATGCAAAAAAATATTTGAGCATGTTTAAGGGTCCAAAGAAGTAAAATTATCCAGTTATGCACTAGAAAAAAGCAAAGAGAAAAAAATCTGGAAAAATAAGCCTAACTTTGAATGCAATTTTATTCAACAGTATTTGAAGCATGATTTGTTAAAAACAGGTTAAACTCTTAACAAGTAGAAACCTGCTGGAGGTGCGGTCATCACAAACTCACACTATGTAGCCACACATTGTTTTGAAATTCTGGTGAAAATCCCAAACACACCACATGTATAAGTCTGACTACTGTGACGTGTCTAGAATGATGTACAAGACATCTACAATATTTCCATCTCCATTCTAATCATATCTGCACATCCAGTGTAAGTGATGGGGGACAAAATCCACAGCCCTTGACTCGTGCTAAAATGTCTATCTGCCTGGTTAGAGGTGGGACCTTGGTTTGAAACAACTTTTTTTGAATTTGTATTGTTTTCCTTTGTATATGAGCTACAACTTGCAGCTACAACTTTTGGTACTTGTTAGGGACGAATAAAAGTATGGAAGCTGTGGATTACATTTGCATGGTGCCACTCTGTTGTGCTGTGATTGATAAAATATGTGTGCACGTGCACACATAAATAGACCAAACAACCACTCGCTCTTGCTTCATGCCACCCCTGCATAAGTCTGTGCCCCAATTGGAGTCACCACCCAAGTCAAAAAACTCTGAACACACCACTTTGTGTTTGGAATGGATCTCTACACAGTCAGTGTGAACAGAAGGAATAATTACAGCAAGCAAAAACTGTTTCAATCTACACATGGGCATGTGAGTTTTGTTTTAGGACAGCTTTGAAAAAATGTGAACCTATCCTTTAATACAACAGAGGAGAAACAAAGGGGAGAGCCTGTATGGTAAAAATAGAAAGATGAAAAAGGTGTTTCACAAAAGGCAACCTTTTCTTTCCCATCACCCCTCTGACTAAAGCTCTGTCATGTTCTCAAATAGGCCTTAAAATAGAACTGTGGCTCCTTTACTCTCACAATAGGGGATTACAATCCAATCAAACAAATGCTTTCTCTAATTGTACATCAAATAAGAGTGCCTGTCAGTGTGATGCATGACAAGGTACACAGGAGCCATTGACCTTTATGTTTTCAGACCATGTGTGGAGGTTAAGGGATCTTAACTCTTTGTTTGAGCGTCAAGAGCAAAGATTAGTACAGTGCGATAAGATCAAACTAAGACTTATTTCTGAGGAGATTTGGATTGGACCAAATTAAAAAAGAATGTTCATTAAAAACTATATAATTTATATAAACATGCTAAACAGTTTCCACATACGAACACATTGAGTAGATAAGTATAGATGAATCTATGACATAAGTCTGGATTATTGTATTAGGAGGGTCTGCGGGAACGCACCATCAGCTGCTAACTTCCCTGTCCGAAAGACAAAGATTGTGAAAAATAACAGAATGAGGCTATATTGCACAATATTTGTGTGATTGATAATAAATAAATAAAACTGTGCATAAAAAACGTAGACATGTATTGTTCAATAGTCAAACACCATTGTGTAGTGTGTGTAGGATGGAGCACCAGCCATTGTTACTAAAGATGTTATGAGGGTTCACACACATTATAGTCACATGCACAATTTAAACACATTCCACAAAGTAATAAGAATGTAAAGATACTTGGACAAAGTTACATCAGAAGTGTTAACCTTCTTTATATGTTGCACCTACTATGTTTTTTGTTATGCACCAGTATATGTATATACGTGAAAAGCCATTTGCTTCCGATTCTTTTATGTTTTGCTGCTGATGCCGAGTAAGACTGATACAAGTGAAGCACTGGCTGTTTAAACAGTGAGAAGGCTCACAGGTCAATTTGAGAGGCACTGATGACAGAAACAAACACACTAAAATCTACTGCCTACACACACGGAGAGAGAGGACAATGATGGATTTAGTGAGCTGCAACTTATTAGAATTCAATGCAGTCCAGCACAACTCATCAGTAACCTCAGTGCTTAAACATTAACTGAATTAACATCACTATGACAGTGTCAACAGGAAATGAACATTGTAGGCATCATTACAGTAGACCTTATGGCAGAACAGTTTTATTGGATTGCATTAGACTGCTCCTGATAAAATGGACACTGAGAGTAACACACATTTATTTTTATGTGCTTGTATAACACGTTTGAGTGCAATACTGCTTAAAAAGTTTTTAACTACTTAAAAAAACAATGTTGTATTTATTAATTTCTTTATTTCTTTAACTTGGTTGCTACTCCTCCCCCAGAAAATACTTCATAACACCTTCAGAATTCCAAAATGACAATGTCTGTAAAAGAAAGAAAACTTAAAGGCTAAAGAGAGAATGTAAAACTAAACAAAAGTCCAATTACATAAATTTAGAATACATTTGTTTGTGCTGTTTGTATCATTTGAACATGAGACAGACAGGCAGTGGCAAGTCCATACAACAATGCACTGCAGATGCTCTGAAAGCAGAAATAGTTGAAGATTATTCTGTAATGGGATAATTTTGATCTGCTTTTCAAAGGGAGAGAATGTTGAAGTTGAGTTCACTCAGTGTTTGAATAAAATATTATTAATATCTATTAAATCAAGGCAATGCTTTGGATTTGGCTCAAGCTATTTATTGTATAAGAAGGCAGGCCAGGTATGTGTAGCTGTGTGACAGTGTTATTGAAGGCAAATGAGAAAATCTCATTAGCTCCAGACCAAAGTACAGACACTGGCTACATGTGGGTTTCTGTCACGGGAGCTTGGACATTGGACATTACTTCTGGTGTGCAATGACATCCTGTCACCCACCAGCCAAACCTGTGGATCCTACTGTGATCTGTGGAGTAACTTAAATGATTTGAAGATGTCAGCTATTGTACACTGAGTTGTAGGTTTGACACTGGAAAGAGACCTGAAACACAGACAATTGTCTAAATGCGTTTAGTTTGACATGTCCAGCATTCAGAGGATTATTATATTATATACTTATTATATATTAAAATTATCGGTAGCTTGTTGCATTAGTTGTTTTCTTGTTGGCAGAAAGCAGTTTACATCAGAAGAAACTCTTTTTAAAGCCCAACGTATTTCTTCTGCTTTTATATTAAAAGCATGTATTGTAGCTCTGTGATTGTTCTGAGTGTAGCCTCCAGCTGAAACACAGTGTTGATTGTTCCTGAAACTTAAATTGACTCAAAAGTCAAATGTAACTTTATATGTGAAACATTTATCTCTCTTTGTGTATGTGTGTATGTATGAAGTATGAAGTATGAAGCCTGACACAGCAGCATCACTATTAGTGGCTTGACTTGAACTAGCCCACTTTTGAAAAAATAACACATTTCTCATACAAATGACATTATAAGCAATGCAGTGCACCACTGCTCATTTCAATACACACAGGATTTACTGCTTATGGTGAATGATGTTAGCAAACTTTAGATAGATATTGCTTTGTAACTGACATTACTGAGTCAGTTCATTTCCCTCTGCTACTGTCTTAACATTATGCTGTAATTGTCACTTGCGGCCACAATGGCTGCTGTTGCTTACATAATAACTCTTGATAGAATGCACCCTAAATCCATTTGACATGTTCGACATCAGCAACCCCTATATTATACACACTTTTACAGAGAATGAAAATGTCACCCTTCCTCAAATCCACAAGTATTTTTCTGTTTATATTTTCTGTTTAAAGTGAGCCTATACAACTTTTATTTATCTAAATAACAGTTGCCTCTGTGACCAAGACGGACAATTATGGGATAATGGAGAGAGCCATAACATAGTGTAGCACAAGCACAAGCAGAGAAGAATAATACAGTTAGTGACCTGTCAATTATACAGCAACATCTATGTAAAGTTTGTTAGCTAAAGGTAACATTTGCACCATAGGCTAAGTGTACTGATTTGAGCAAGAAGGGGTGCTTAATTGTCACACTTGGCTAATCTAACTGTGGCTGCCTTGTTTCCTGGTCCTTTGAATCAGCTGCACTTTCCCCATTTACCACAAACAACACACAGGCAGGCAAATACACATCGACCCATACGCATGCAAGAAGAGCAGAGCGGAGACAACATTCTCTGCTGGCTGTATGTGAGTGCTGATCCTGCTCTTATACAGCAAACTAAGCTCTCTCTGCTTAATGCCCAACAGAAAAGCTCTTTAGCTGTCATTATGCACCCGCCTCGCCCTGCAGCCCCTCAATCCACCGTTTCCACGGTTTCTCCCCTGACATCCCTAACCTCACTCTCATTCCCATCAGCTCTATACAATACACAACGTTTATTAATCAGCAGATAGATACTGTGCTCTTAGCCTAACAGCCATGGCAGTTTGCTGCACATCCCACGTCAGTAGTAGTAAATGACTTTAGGTTTAGACATTTATGTCTTATTTAATCCAAGCTTTTGTCATGACAATAAGATATAATATAGATATAATATGACAATACTGCAGTCTTTGTGGCAGTTGCAGTCTTTCAGTCTGACAAAAGATGATACGCTATTATCACATTTAGATATTCTCTATAGTCTAAACTGTGCTCAACAAAAAAATGGATGGAGGAAAGTTAGCCTAAACTTGCTGCTCTTTGCAGCAAAGACTTTTAACATTGCTTGTGACTGGCAAGACTTGGTCCCCTGCTACGACATCACTGCGAAGCCAATGTAACAATGTATGAGAGAAATCCCTTCTGTTAAGGCTCTTAGTATGTATTCCTTAAAATGGGCTTACTTGGATGGGTAATGCTTGTTAAGTGTTGTCATCATATCATACCAGTTTTCAATGAAATTACTTTTGGACTTTGGCAGGGACATTGATTGTTTTTAAAGCTAATGTAGAGTCAGAGTCTGTTTGCTTTGGGTCACTGACCTGTTAGATCAGATTCCTCTTACATGCCCAGCCTATCTGTAAGAGTGTTCTCTACAGTACTTGTTCTTCAAGATTTTGTCTTAATTTGACTCAATTTAGTCTTCTTGTGGCTACAGGTGTGAAACATTCTATTCCCTTTTTTTAAGCTGACGCTTTTATCCTACCTGTGAATTTCTCTTGGAGATTAATAAAGTAACTATCTATCTATCTATCTATCTATCTATCTATCTATCTATCTATCTATCTATCTATCTATCTATCTATCTATCTATCTATCTATCTAACCATATGGATACAATCCCAAAATTGCAAGAATCATGCAAATACATCAAGTGCAAGTTTTCAGTCTGTGGTGGAAGATGTGTAGAGTTTCTGCTGTTCCGATGTCAATGAGGTGCTTGTTCCACCATTGTGGAGCCAGGACTGCAAACTGGGGTGATTTTGTTGAGCTGTAGCTGGGCCCCATTGTAGTAAGGGAGTAGCAAGTCAATTGACAGTACAGAAAAACATAATGGCCAGGCTAGGGTGTATGGTTTCGACCATATCTTTTCAGTCATGGTTCTATGCACTTGATGTAAAGGTCTTATTTTGGAAGTCGCTTTGGATAAAAGCGTCTGCTAAATGCCTAAATGTAATGTAATATCTTGGATGTAGGATTTATTTGCAGCAAGCACAGTACCAGTGTCTTGAATCTGATTCAAGTAGCCACCGGTAGCCAGTGCAGGGTGCGGAGGGGCGGTCTAGTGTGGAAAAACTGCTGCTGCATTCCGGATGAGCTGCAGACCTTAAGGTACGGTAGGTGCCGTCCTTGAGGAAGGACGTGAACAGGGAGAGTGCAAAGCCTGAGACTCCCAGTTGTTGTAGAGTGGAAAGGAGGATCTGGTGATTTAGGATGATGCAGGATGATAGTGGATGAGAGGGAGGCTGCTCTAGCAGTCTGGAGTTCATCTGTGACGGCAAGGAGGGCAGTCTCAGTTGAGTGGCCTGCATGGCAACCAGACTGACGGTGGTCAAGGAGGTTGTTCAGGTGAAGATATGCAATTTCCCAGACATTTTACCTTCTGTCTTGCGGGCACCTTTCTATATTTTGTGTGGATCCAAGTCAGGAAGACACATGTATACATGTGTCAAGTGTAAGAAATACATATGCAACACACACACATGCAGTAAGCTCTGCCATTCATGTGTTGCACATGTGTTGAATGGGGCTGATGTTGTGTAGACTGGCATGGATACTGTATCTGTTCAATGGGGTGCTGTGTAGACGTGTGTGTTCCATTTTTAAATTGAATTAGGAAATATACATCAGTAGTGATGAAAAACCTTGTTCAAGTTAAACA
>JAVQJD010021711.1:0-22869 GCA_036023655.1 Nannoperca australis
GAGGATTAATATACTTAAGTTGATATAAACTTAGTATATATAGATATATATATATATATATACATAATTGGATGAGTTGGAGGCTCATCAACACATTTTTGCTCTGTATAAAATATTTAAAGCTGCAGATTGTTTCTGTACAGCTTGATCGTGTAACGGTGTCGCTTGCATTCACATCAAAGTGCTCATTAGTGAAACTTTTATCTTTGCACGACATCTGGTACATGGGAATATCTTTAGGGCTCCCTCCCACATATACAAGGTACAGCAAAGATATCTATCTGTACTCATAGTTCTATAGTATGATTACAGTTGCCCCCCCAAAAAATATAAAACACACAATAAACAGCTGCAATGTTGGGAAGCATACTCTGCAATGCTAGTTTTTCTAGCGTTGCAAGTTTTCACAAAATATAGAATGATAATGTTGATACAGAGAGGCCTCCTCTGTGTGTTTGTGTCTGGGAGAGAGAGAGAGAAGAGAGAGAACGTGAACGCTCCAGCCCGATTGTCAGTGGGAGAAGACAGAGCCCTGCTCGCCAATTCAAACACATTTTTACTCTCAACTTAATATTGCAGCTTTGGATTGAAGCCCCACATCTGTTAGTCCCTATGGTACATCAGTATTCATACAGCTCCTTACATTCAGTTCGCTTAGTGTTCACCACAGACACACACACACACACACACACACACACACACAGATGACCTTCATCTTACCATATGCTTGGTGAATACTTTAATTGCTGTGTTGGAAGGCATACTGCTGAGGTTGTGACAACTTCATATCAATCACCCACAGTATGAATAAATGTTTGTGTTTTCTTGTTTTGATGAGTTAAATGTAGTGGACCCCTGAATACTTGTCTCTCTATCTTTTAGCCTTCCAAATTCAGTGAGGAGGAAGGAGCAAAGGGGAGGTGGAGGTTGAGTAAAGGATGTAGTGTACTTGGTGGTGTGCTCCATGCCGAATGCTCACATACTGGGTGTAAACTCCCACATTGCAATCTGGCCAATAGCTGGCAGTGTCAGAGCTGATGGTTTCTCTTGCATGGACAGTTAAAAGAATAGTTTGATATTTTGGGAAATACGGTTATTGGCTTTTTGTCGAGAGTTAGATGGAAGGACAGAAAGACAGAAAGAGGATAGCTGTTTCCCCTGTTTCTATTCTTTGTGCTCAGTTAAACTAACTTCATATTTACTGTGTAGACATAAGATGGTTATCGATGATGTTATCTAGCTTTCTGCAAGAAAGTGGATACGCAAAATGTTGAACTATTTCTTTAGAGTTTCATATATCATATGGATTTTAATATTGTTGTAACAGCAGATTGTAAATATGTATATATGATTTGAGGAGCTTTTTTGAAGTGTTTTTATGACTTTCATCATGAGGATGGAATGTATTATTTTGAAATATTGAACAATTTAGCCGGTGAAGCTAGAAAATAGCATCCATAAGGTAAAACTTGGGTCATTTTAAAACAAATACATGCTTAAGTTGTCATATCTAAGCATGTAAAATCCTGCCTCGCTTGTTCCTTTATGCCAAATGACATCACCATTTTTAGAGAATATGAGAGACTTTCACTTAACCATTTTATACAAAAACATATTTACAGTATAAACCTGATATGAAAACAGAAAGAAATAGAACTCCAAAGGTGGAAACTATTGAACCAGTCTATAATAAGGAGGACTACCTCCAGAGCGGCGGTGTTTAGGGACCAGCAGAACCACTGTGATTTATGACATCATTGATTTTAATTTTTCTTTTGCTGTGCTTCCAGGTCATTTGCCCATTTTGGCTGTAAAAAAGGGCTTTTAAAAAAAATAGCACTCAGTTTACATTGATTGTAGGTATCAAGAATGAAGGATATATTTACTGTTGCTTATTAAATGTGCTGAAAGTATTTCATAGAATTTCTGACAGTAATTGATGTAATACACTCTGTTGCATCTGTATTACCTTCCTTGCTGCCCCTAGGAAAGTTGAGATGACTTTGGAGATTTTTTCACAGCCTCAATGTGATGACACACTATCATATCAATAGAAAGTGTGCCTACTGTGTCTTAATGCTGTGGTATTGCATTTTAAAGACAGTGATAACCCTTTCACTTCACACTTGTCTATAGCATCTAGAGATTTCTTTCTGCAGCTTTTTATGGAGGCTGTAGACTTATCTTTCACTTTTACATCTGTATTTGCAATATTTAGTTTTTTCTTGACAGAATAATATGAATGTGAGTAATCTTCTAAGGCCAAAAAGGTAAAAAGGTTGCCAAATTGGATATCAGCTATCATGTCTTAGATCCAGAGTTGACAGAATGGTCGATAGCTTCATAATTTATGAATATTTCAATTGGTGGTAATAATCAGTTGGTGTGATTATACTACATATTTCAATAATTAAAGGGATCAAGGTTAAACATTTTATGCAGCCATAGCTCAAACATTTGTTTTTAGCTTCAGAGACAGTTCATACAAGTTCACAGAACATTGTACTGAACCAAGTGGCTCTGCTTTACTAACAATGCAATATCAAAAAAAAAAAGCCAGACTATTTAGCTATGTTTAGAACACATTAGCATGGTAATGTATTGCTTTAGGGTAAATTGAAGTAGATGGAAAAACAGTGGTGTGTTGTGATGGCTCTGCGCAGATGCGCGTGGTGCCCAGAGTGTAGATCTACTGGACCTACTTTACCCCACCCAGACTGAAATATATCTACAATTATACATTTTGTACATACATCCATGGTCGCCAGATGATGAATCCCACTGACTTTGGTGAAACCCTGACCTTTTGTCTTGTGCCACCATTTTGCTCACATTTGAGGTTTCAAATGAAATATCTCAACAACTGGATGGATTGCATTTCATTTTGGAACAGACATTCATGGTCCCCTCACGATTCTAAGTATGCTAATGTATAAGTAACTTTTTATGTAGTGGCATCATCAGGTCAAATGTTCAACGTGTCCCATTACTTTGTTTTATGATCAAATACCAACCTTAGCAGTGCTAATTAGCCAATGTTAGCATCCTAACATGTTAAACTAACATGGTAAACATAATACCTGCTATACATCAGCAAGTTAGCACTGCTTTTAGTTTAAAGCACGCCTGTGACTAACTACATTCTCACAGAACCGATGGCATGGCCGTAGACTCATAGTCTTGTTCCATCTCTGGTTTGGTCCACCAATTGCGGTTTTGTGCTGGGCAAGATTCACCCTGATTCACCCTGTGGATTCAGTGTTTTTGCTGCAAATGGCGGCCCAGAGTTGGGTATTAAGTGTCCCAGATTAAACTCTATGAATAACCCTTACTTTGCAAATTTTGAGCAAGTATACCTTTGGAGTTAATTGCATGACCATCACTGATTATAATGCTTTTAACAATATTTCCTTGGTGGGTGATCTTCCAAGATTATTGTTTGCAACAGCCTCCAGAGAAGTCACACCTCTTAGTTGATATGGTTTTCAAGTTCGCTCTTGTTCTACAGCGGGCACAACCACCTCCAGGCTGCAGATCTGTTCAAACAGCTGTTCTAGGGGGGATCCATTCTTTGTTTCAGGGCTTGTTGAAATAAGTTGAGTTTAAAAATGTAAAACAATGTTGAGCTCAGTTGCATTAAATTCAGTTATTTCCTCACATTGGTATGAATGTTTCAAGAACAGTAACAATTAAATACAGGACTGAAGGAGTTGGGTCATGTTGTAGCTTCATGAGGAAAGCCTATGTAATTAAAAAGTCAGCAAACCTCCAGGCAGTAGATGCTGGCACGTGGTTTGTTGTTTTCTCTCATCTAATCTCTCTGTAAAACCAGATAATTAATGGTGGTGTGGCAGGGGAGCCCACAGCCGTTAATGGAATGGATTCAGCTTGTTTACCCAACTTACTCCTTGTCCTGTACTTTCTTAATGAGGATATGGGCAAGGGCAAGCCATCACCATGGTTATCAGACATTTTGGGCTGTGGCATCAGTCAGGAGCTCCTTGTAGACGATCACGTAGCTTTAGAGAAGAATAATGATCATGAATTATATATGATGGCATGCAGGGTGTATCTCTGTGGGCCAGAAGCTGTAGAGTAATGACACAACTTCTCTCCATTAGGATTAGCTCATTTCATTCTCATTATTGTTTTGTTTCAGCCACAATTAAAGAAAACATAAACTTCAATATAATAATATAAGGTTGAAGTACAAAGTTAATTTTAATTGGTATTGTTTAAGGGAAGACAATAAGATTTGACAGTGTTTGGCATCAAAGTAAAACACCAGAACCAGCAGCGATCTTTTCTGGATACAAATGTTTACACACAGTTTATTCAGTCAAATTAATATAACAATTCATTCAGTATGCGTTTGTTAACAACTGATGAGTTTGTTTCCAAAATGTCATGGACTCCTCCGGTTAGACATGTAGCCTGCAGGTAAATGGACCAGTGTGGAGACAAAAGATGTGCCAAGGGCACACTTGCTCTTGTGGGAAGCTTGCTGTTCAAACCCCCCCCTAGAGAAACTAGCTGACAAAAGCCTTTGAAGAGATGAGGTGTCAGATGCTAAGACAGCCTTACATTAGCCCTCCACACATCTGAAAGACAGGAGAATGCAGAGACCTTTTGAAACTGAGCAATATGAATTAGAGAAAAGGGGCAATGACTTCTAGGTGTGGTGGACGTATAATAAATGCACATTACAAGTGAATTACAATTGTTTCAGAGTGGGTGGTTGTAGCCTGGATGTTGGAGGTGGGCGTTCTGCCTAAGTCTGTAACCAAGTGGGGAAAAAAATATTTGGGGAAAGACTCTAGCTTTACTACCTCAGTGGTCACTACTAAGGTAGCCTAGAGGAAGTTTCTTTTGCCTCTTTATCCAGTGGAGCAGCTCATTGGGCAGCAATAGGAGAGAGGGATTGCTCTGGGCAATTCACTGGTGTGAATGACTTTTATTACAAAATATTGCTACAACTAACCATAGATATGAGTAAAAGAGTTTGTGGAAGAGCAGCTTTCATGTCAAGGATTACAAAATGTCTCATAGAATAATAAGTGAATTATGTAAAAAAACTAATGTTGCTTTTTGCATTTAGGGCTTGATTTCCTTCTATACACAAACTCACAAATGCATTAATCTCATGATCAAAAGTATTAAGACGTTTGAAGGTCAAACCTGTTATTAACTTGACCTAGCATCCAGAATGATTTAGCTTCTACTGAATTTCTGTGTCTTGGGGACAAAAAAAATAGATTATATTCAGCCTAAACTGATCTGCACCTTTTAGAAAAATCTGGATATTTTTCAGTGAAAATCTGTATCAACCAAACATTATGAGCCTCGGCTACTTCTAAGTAATGGGCTCCCGGGGTCTCTGCAGCAGAATGTTCTGGGCTTTGCCAAGTCAGGTGTGTTCAGATCTTTTTCTGACTGGCACAAATATGGAGTCAGACACTTTATCTGCTTTAAGGTTGCTTTGTTGTTGCCTGTGCCTAGCAGCAACGTCTCATCGGTCCTCTTTTTAATTGTCTGAGACATTTGCCTCCTTTTCACTCATTTCAAATGTGTTATTTTGGCACTGGTTAGAGGACCTCGCACTGCGATGCCCGTGGCATTGGCTTGATTTGACTGACTCATCAACGAAGGAGCATGGTTGGAGAGAAGAGAGACTATAAGGCAAGTGTGCTCAAACCTGACAAGCCTCCATGCCATCTCCTTATTTAGATGGCTTTTTGTCACTGTTAATTATCTTGCTTTCTTGCTGCAGTGCCACTGCAAAATAAAGAAGCAAGGGTTTGATGCCAACTGCTGCTCTTCTATTCTTCGCTCACGACAGCCTGAAGGGCCCAAAGCACTTTCCCCCCCCACTGTCGTTACTGAAATGAACAGTTTCAGAAAATAACCAGGTCAATGTACTATGACTGCCTCTAAGGAGCTGAAACAACAAGATGTTATTTTTCCTCTCAGTCCAGTGTTGAGCAAACACATCTAAATATTTTACAAAGTTAGACTTGTGAAACATTTTGCTTTGGCTTTATTCAGTAACAGTACAAAATTACACACTTGCTGTGCCACTATGGAAACTGTTTTATATAGGCTCTTTGCCATGTGTGTTGACAGAGCTCTTTGTTTCTTTTCAGTTTGACAATATTAACTACATGAAAATGAATAGTCAAGCTGGTGAAAACCACTGGTTCATTAGCCCATGCCATGAATCATTTAGCTCCCAGCGTCTCCATTTCATTTGTTTTAAATTGTTTTTTCCCCTACTGTTAACAAATCTGTTATGCCACCCACGTCAGATTATTGTGGCAGGATACTAGCATTGCACCAGAGCAACCAACGAGAAAATACAGTGTACACCATTCAGTTGAATAGTCTTGACTCCAGATGAGACTATTAATACACTATATCACAGAGAGACTTTTGTTGTCCTCTACATAGGGGTGTAAAAAGTGGGGA
Source organism: Nannoperca australis (assembly GCA_036023655.1). Lineage (NCBI taxonomy): Eukaryota > Metazoa > Chordata > Actinopteri > Centrarchiformes > Percichthyidae > Nannoperca > Nannoperca australis. The sequence goes on from JAVQJD010021711.1 coordinate 6,466, forward strand.
TCAGGTGGTAGAGGTGTCATGTTAACAGTGAATGCTTATTGCATTCTGTACTGGTGGATCAATCCCAGCCTGTTCGACTTGTCCTCTCACGTTTTTTACTGCCTTATTGTTTTGTTCTCTTTGCTATTTCTCTAGTCCACATCTGGTTCTGTTTCAAAAGACATGCAACTCTAAGGTGGTTGGAGGCTGTGGTTTATAACAGCCATAAAATGGCACATAGGGCACCAATGGAGGGCTTTCCCATGAATCACTGCTACATTAATTTGCATTGACCATCATAACTCTTACAGAGCCATTTCAGAATTTTGCTACAGGGAATGAGCTGGAAGGTTCTTTATATTACAGTTCAGAGGATCAATTCCCCGTTGAAGTTCTCTGAAGAACTCTACACAAATATAAATCTGTGACTATGGCTTTTCTTAAAATTCTGATTTTCATTTTCTTTTTAAGGGTGTTGCCTTTTTTTTCTTTTACCAACATATTCATTCAGTCCTTTCTCAAATAATCATCTTGCATGATTCACATATCCCTGGGTGATCTTTTCTGAGTGAAAAGAGGTTAAGCTGCTTAAGCTCTCTTTTTATATCAACACACTATTATTATAGTTTGGATAAAATGAAAAATAGGCCTCAAGTAATCCTGAGAATAATTAAAACTGTACAGCTCTGTTCCTGGGTTGAAGTAGTGTGACTTTCAAGACACCAAGTGCAGAATTTCCTCATCAACATATTACTGTAAATTATTTTTTAATGACAAATTGTATTATAGGAAGAGATGCTTCTGTCTGCACAAGTTTCTCAGCTTGTTTATGGCAATATTACTGAAAACCCCTTCTAGTAAATCAGGAGGTTTTATACAGAAAAAGATTTAAAAGTTAGGATTAATCATAAGTCTCAAACACATTTTTCAGATTTCAGATTTGCCGGATTGGTATCACCTCCGATACTGACCTGATTTAAACAGAACTCTAGTGATTTTACACACCTGAATCTGAACTGAACTGTTGTCGGTAATGTAGGCACCAGGTTTTGACAAAGCAGAAGAATGCATGGAATAAAAAAGGCAATATCTCTGGTTCTGTTGCATCGATTATTATTATTTTTTTAATAAAAACTGTCCATCGCAAGTTCGACAATGTTACAGGAATGCAATTTTAAATTGGTTGAGTACTCTATAAGTGGATCAGCCATTACATGATGGATCCATGTTAAATAGTGTCACTGTCATTATGAAATTCAGTTTTTCACTATCAGTACCATTTATTCAGTCATGGCTGGTGAGTTTTTATTGCCACAGTAATCCCTGGCTTCATGTTATCTTACATAGAAATAATTTGCAGACATCAGACCCAATATTGGAAGAGAAAAAGTTGAATAGGTTCATCCCTGATTATGAATAATGAAGTGTAACAGATACGTTTTCTGTCATTAAAATCTCAGTTGTCAAATTTTTATCTAACTAGGTGTGTTTGTCTTGTGTAATATACAGACCAAACACATTGTGTAGCTTCATAAAGCCTTTGAAAATCCAGATTTAATGTTTAATTGTTTACATTCATTCCACCGCAAACACCTTCATATAATTCAGTAAATACAGTCTCCCTCATTTGAGTGACTGGCAGCAGTCCTTTATTCAAGAAGAAGAGACCAAATATTTCTTACTGTACCCTGCTAATGTTTGTGATGTTCTGAAGTTTTTTTGTAGTTGTGATGTTGGCGAGTGTTTCTTTGGCCACATATTTAACATTTAAGGCCAGAATGTCACTGTCTTTCTTTTGGAGAACACATATGTTTGTTGCCATTGACTGTCATTCCACTGTGACCCTTTCCAGTTCCAGTAGACAATGTGAAGGGTTTTCTTTGGGTCAACACACAGAAATAGCCCACACTTTTTGCCAGCTGCTATTGGACAGGTGGGTTACAAGAGGGCAGTGAGGTACTTAAAAGGCTGAACATTCCTGGCAGTCAGTAGGGTCAGTCTCCCATAATAAAAAGTCCTTGCTAATCTCTCTGCAATGTCTCCACCAATCAGTAACACCTCACTGATGCACATTGTCCCAGCTTGAAAGCATGTAAGCCTTTTGAAAGGTTAATGTGGAACTATTGGGCTGGTTTCTCCATTATTAATTATATATCCTAATAGAATTTTGTAAGTTTTTTTGTCCATAGTGTACAATTTGTACAAAATGTATCCTTAAGCTGAAATATTAATTGGAATATTGCTTGAATAAAATAACCCAGTTTTTCCAACTCTGGATCCTAGGCCTGTTTGAAGCACTCTGTTGTGTCCAAAGAATCAAATTATGCAGCTGTGAAATGTCAGACTAGCCTTGATGATGACAGCTCTTATCATTTCAATCAGTTCAAGCACAGGGTGTGAACCCTTCGATTGAGTTTGGGATATTGAAGGTGCAATATACCGGTGTTGCAAGGTCCTTTGTAATGTGAGCTAAATTAGCTCTGACTGGCTTGGTTGCTTTTTGCCACAGCAGTTACATTGTAATCTGTGGACAGGCTTCTCCTTTTCTGCAGTAATGGTGTCTGCAACCGGGTCATTTCCTGTCTTGAAAGGTTGATTCTCTTCTTGCCATCCAGTGAATGTGGCAATCAATTCAAATTCCATTTGTCTAGCTAGTGGTGAAATTGTAATACATTTCCAGAGTGAGGTCTGTTTTAATATTTTTCCCTTGCCATCCGTCTTCATCCTCTTTCAAAAGCAAGAAATACAGCTGAGAATTCCAACTGGTGTCTACCGGTGGTTTTTCTTGAGCTACCATATTGCATTTGGGCCATATATTTCCTCCAACAGGTCAAAATGACAGCAGGAGGAAATGGGGGGATGACAGAGGAAGTCCCAACTTCACTGTGGAGGAGAAGAGTGGGAGCTGGTGAAGCCAAAAGGTGTTGAGAATCCAAGTTTATTATCTGTTTGTGAGAGGTGTTCACTAGAGTGACACAGGGAGCCTGTGTTGGTTTGTTGACCCCATTTAAGGCCAGAAAGTATACTGAGGTTTACTTGTCCCAGTTGTCAGAACAAACACTCTGAGACTGACTGATGCAATGTGTAGTTTGTCCCCATTACTGTAGCCTTTGCTGTTCAATTGATGTGTATGACATCTTGTTATTTTTCATGCTTGAAAATCTGAGGACAGTGTGGACAACCATTCAGCAAGTAAGCCATCTGTTTGTCCTGCAGCAGTTCTGATTCACTTTACAACGCGCCACTTAGTTTATTTCTCTTTGTTACAGAGCTACTTTAATAATGATTCAGCCTGCCTTCTGTTCTTACTGTCATGGAATGATTCACTGCTTTGCTTTAGCATGTATTCTTGAAAATTCAGGGAATCTGAATAAATCAAATAAATTAATGTGCTTTTTAGTCTGTTTACACGTGACAAGTGGACTAAGCTGCATCCACCTCTGGGTCAGGTACCGAGTCACCAATGAGTTCCACGCTGATACATCATCAAGCTAGAAGAGCTGTTGAATTAATGCTGACAAAAAGTTGTTATCAAAACGTAAATTCAATTGGTGTTGTCATATACTAACACCCTAGAATTTAAAATGTCAAATCATCCCTGTTAGGTTTGCAGAACTGAAAGCTCATTTTCTCATGGAGAATGACAATCAGCCATCTGGCTATCCTTCTTCCACAAGCTTATTCACCAACACCATACTGGAAAAGCTTTAAAAGAGAAACCCTCATTTGAAAAAAGGCTTTTGGCAACTAAAGCTCTCCCTTGTGTCATTGCTCAGGGGTTATAATTCATTCTGATTCAGATTCCATCATATGCAATCATCACACTCATACGGAAAAAAGAACCTAAGCTCGTTGTGCTTCCTGCCTGATTGAAGAGAAGTGTCATGAAGGGTCCAGAGAGGGAGATATGCTAAAGAGGGGGATTAGTACTTTGGTAAAGGCAAACTCAAATAACAACAGCAACTATGCTGGAGACCTGCTGCAGGGTGGGCTGGCCAAGCTCACATGAATAGTGCTGTACTCTGTGGCAATTTTGGAAACATGGATGAAAAAAATTTGTTTTATGTATTCTGGTTGAGAACAGCTTTTTCTTTTTCACCCCACCACCCCCAAACAACAGCTCTATAACAATAAAAGATTCAGAGCATGACACAAATTTAGAAATTACTTCTGGAATTTTTTACAAATGGACTCATTAGGGCTAATACGAGTATACGTATATCATTATCTGTGTGTACGTCAGCTGATGAAGTTACAAGAAATTGCCGTACGAAATGGCAAGATATAGAGCTGAAACAATTAGCTGATTCATCAGTTAGTCACGCAACAGAAAATTGATCTGAAAAAATTTGATAATGGATAACTCATTTAAGTAATGGTTTTTTGGGGGGGTTTTGGACTGTTAGTTGGATAAAACAAGTAGTCCAATGGTAACTTAAGCTTTGGGAAATTGTGATGGGTATTTCTATTTTCTACTGTCTTCTGATATTTTATAGATCAAACGGAATCTAATTAATCAATGAATTGTGAAATAATCAGCAGATTCAGTGATAATTAAATGAATCTTTTGCTGCATACCTGGTGTTTATGTAAAAAGTCATATTAATATATTATAATATTACAGATGAATATCTGCGAGTGCCAGTGAGAGCATACTGCTTTGAGTGATTTCCAAAATGATTGCTCTATTACAGTAATAAGATGTGTGGACCTCGATTAACATGCAAGTCAAGTTTTACAAGTCTAACAGAAGAATCAGAAAGATGTCAATCAAACATATTCATACATACCTTGCCACTCAGTCCTGAGAAGAAGCGTAATCAGCCAAATCACATCTGTCATTATATTATGGGTGTCTAGGGGCTTTACATCAGCAGAATGTGATTTGCTTAGTATTGTCCATATCACTGGTATATTTAATAAGATGAATGTCTTAGTGACACTATATGGAAATCATTTTCCATTTCAAAAGTGATAAATTGTAATGTCAGCATTAGAAATTTTATTATATTTTACATTTATATCGATTGTCTTTTAGATGTTGGAAATGGCATAGACGCTGTGTGCCTGATGTGACAGAATCTGATGCAACTGAAAACTGTGGACACAGCAATAGAGCAAGAATGCGAGGGAAAAAAAGGAAAACCCAGAGGTAGTGTTACATGTATGGTGGGTAATATGAGAGACAAATGGTAATTCTAGTATTTTGTGCTAGCTTAGCTTTTTTTAATGTCTGAAGCTAAGTTTCAAAATGGATATTTGACATCTTTGGGTGACATATTTGCTTTACTGTGTGCTGACTTGGAGACTATTGCGAATGAGTGTGTATTTTAAAAGTATAGGCTTTTAAGCAGCAGAGATACATTGTTTGTTCCACTTAGAGATAGAGTTTCTGTGTTGTGTGCTAAATTGCCAGGACACCTGTTGTCCAATAAAGCTTGTGTCAGCAGGGGTCTGGCAGTCTTTCCATCATAAAGTGGTTTTGGCTTCGGCCTCTGTCTATACTTCTGTTATTATGTAGTAGGAGACTGAAGCAGTTGAGTGGTCCAGAGCCAACAGTGAAGACGCATTATTCCAGCAGCAGTGTTTGCCTTTAGAGAGCACCCAATGATGATACATCTGTGTAGAAATACATTGTGTGAATTCACACATTGACTTTTTCTTGAGTAGGAACTCCATTAAATCAAATTTCTTAGAAATAAAAATGTAACCCTTTTACTGTTAATGTTCACAGTCTTGTATTACTTATTGAAAATAAAAAAATATATACTTAAACCAATCACTGTGTTGTGCTTTAATATATTTACTTTAATTAATTTCTCCTTAAACATGCTGAATTAGACCGTCATATTAAAAGTGTGTGGACGGCTTCCTTTTGAATAAATTACTGAGAGGAAAAAATAATTTTATACTCAATGCAATGGCAAGGAGCAGAAACAACTTTAAAACAGAAAACTGAAGTTTTAAAGAACATCAATCCAACAGAATACTTTCAGCGTGAATAACAAAAATAGAAACTTAACTCACATGAAAGTATCAGAATCAGAATCAGAAATCCTTTAATAGTCTCGTAGTGGAGAATTTTACATTGTTGCAGCAAAAGTGTATAGTGCAGAAGAGAGGAAAATAGAAAGAAAACTAAGAACGCTCAGCTACAACATTTTGAAAACAGTATCAACTTTGGAACATCTGTGGAAATGTCTATTTAATTGTTTCAGGAAATACTGTATATAAACCTTTTAAAAGTTTTTACATTCACTAATATTCAGCAGAACACGAGATTGATGGGTAATTGTAAAGTAAATATTGTATATGGAAAATGGCAGCAAAGGGATAAAGGTTGAGCAACATTTAATAACTTCCACCAGCCCTGTTTTCACAACACTGTCAATCATTCTCTAAGTCCTCTTCAACAAACCACCTTACTTACTTGTGTTGGGATCAGACTACATAAGCCCATTTACACTTACTTACTTGATCGAATATTAATAAACTTAAATGTAAATGCATTCAAGAAGCTTTTGAGATGGATTGAAATTCAAGACGCAATCCAGATGCTGAAAATGATTAAATGCATCTGTCTCCAATACATTTATATAACCTCTACCCCTGCATCGGTAACCTATCTATAGAAATATCCACTCACAGGGTCTGTTTCATGTGGTGTTAGTTGTCGTTCTCCCTGTCGCTTGAGGACAAGTAAAACTTTTGTCTTGCTTGTAGTCCATAAATGTGATTTGTTCATGTCCAAGGTTATCAATAGTTTTTAGCTAGTTGGTAACTGTTGATTGTTGTAACTAAACTGTTAAGCACACATGTTTTTCTTCTACTGATTTGCATATAACATGGTAAAACCAAGTTGCAATCAGATTTGGGATCTGGCCAATGGTGACATATACAGTATATACGTAAATAAATTGCATCCAGATACGAGACCCCTGAATAGACAAGTGAAAATGGGGCCCATGACATTTTTTATTGATCATTGTCAGATTAGGCAAACATAGTCCATTCTTGATGCCATTTGGATGCCAATCAATCATAGCTTGCTGTCTTTCTCTGTATAGAGATGCCAGGAACCGACTACCAACTCATCTTTACACGTTATCACGTGTTGATTGTAATCATATTTAACATCGCACGTTGTTTACATCCATGTTTGCAGTCTACCAGTTTCTTGCCTTTTTGGTGTATCTACATTTCTTGGTGCATTACCACCACCACCTACCATCACATAACATGACATTACAGACGTTTTCAAACATGTGAAATTTTGTCTTTTTGTCATGAGACGTCCCAGATGCATCTCTTTTTCTTCCATTATGGCACACTACACAGGATGTAACGAGCAATTGTGGCACCTGCCGGTCAATTTTGGTCAGGGCATTATCAGGCTGATATTGGTTAGTCTGAATTTGGCATTACATGTTTACACTCACACATATCAGACTGTGCACTGTCTACTGTGTTGTGGTCCTGTGGAGACATGTTTCTGGTCATAACCCCCCTGCTCCTCTGAGCCTCTCATTAACAAACCCTCTTGAACACAACAACCACATTGGCTTCAATGAGACATACTCTCCAACAGACTGCAAGTGGCTTCACCCACTATTAAACCAACAGCTGAGCTTTTTAACAGTCATTATCATAACAGCATCTGCGTAACGCTGCATGACATGCAGTAATAATGATACAGCGCTTGTCCATATAGCCAAGGTTCCCTTGTACCTCAGACTAATTGTTGGCATCATGGTCAGAGAGGTATGACCATATTCTTTATTATAAGATAAAAATGAGAGAGAGGGCAGATGGGAAATTTTATTTAAGTGCATGGACTTTACAGGACCTTTGGGACACTAGAGAAGCATGGGGCTCTGAGAGGGCTCAGCCTTTTGATTTTATTGCCCCCTGCCATGAGCTGCACTTAAATTAATTAAACCAGGCTTTTTGGCCACATTCAAAGAGCAGACATTGGTGGACAGTTAGACACATGTCTGCAGCAGCACACACACAGAACATGACATCTACTGATTTTAACATGACCTTATCTGCTGCCATGTTATCTTTGAGTGCACATCCACAACAAGCATGCATGCACATGCAGTTGAGGCTTGATCCTTTGACAGTAGAAAACAGATTACATGGCAAACCAAAGATTTATTAGTAGAGTTTAATGGAATAGAGATGAGTGGATGGGGGATTTAAATAAATTAACCTTCAGTGGATTCCCAGGGGCCTGGGGGAATGACAGAAGGGAGCTGAGAAGGAATTTTCTCCTTCACAGATGTAATGAATACTAATGACATGATTCTGGCTTGAATGCACTCTGTTCTTAGTCAACCTAAAAGTAAACACGGGCTTGTCTTGATGGACAGGATATACCTAATGACAAAAGGGAGACTAAAAACAAATAAAATAACTTTTGATACTTTAGGATGGTACGTAGCATGCCACCCACATTTGGGTCGGTGTGTGTGTGTTTGTGTGTCATGCTTCATTTACTCCACAAAACTATGCTAAAAACAGAGAACGTGGCGAAGTGTTGAATATAGAGAGGTGGTATTGAATTGAACTCCTAGTGACTTTATAACAAAAGCTTGTGAAGATATGCATGGTGTGTCCAGAGCATAAGAATGAATATTTGAAAACCTACATGCAGTAATGTAAAATATCAAACAGAAAATTACCCTCTAAATGTAACATGTATAAATGTAACATGTCAGTACCACTCCATGAATAGCCAAGAATACTCTCTCTCTGAAATACTGAAAGTTAAAGTTATATGATCTGAATAGGACACACACTGATGTTTTGTGAAAGAAACCTCATTTTTAAATGTCACTCTCTCAGCTGGGAACTGATTACATTTTGCCATGTCCTGAAACCAAATCTATGTTTTCTTTTTCTCAACAGTCTGCATTTTTATTAACCTTCATTAATGAGTTTATGAAAGATTCATTATAATTCCCTTATGATTTTGGATTAAACCATTAGGCTATTCTCAGCTTTTACATCTTTGTTGGTAAGAGAATGCCTTCTTTCAGTTTTTTTCCTGTTTTATTTTGTGGTCAATATCTCCATAGCAAAGAACAGTGAGAAGGCTGTATGTTATATTGTCAATGAAAACCATAGCCTTTTCAGCATTTCCTAGATCTCCCTTCACTCTCTACGGCTGCTAAAGCTGCACAAGACAGTCTCACACCAGCAACCTCATTCACACACATTCTGCTGTCTCAATAAATGGCCTTATACCATCAAATCTGCAACTGGCCTCTTTGTACAAGAATGTTAACAAACAGTCTGCACAAAGCACAGTTTATAGAAAAGCAGGCTGAGTGGTTTCACTGTCTTCTTTAAGCCTATTTTCACAGAAAGGTGTCGGTTTGATAAGTCGTCACTACTGGCATAGAAGATGTGAGGCTATTTCACTGTTGCATGCAAAAGTGCATATGGCTGAGCGTGATAGAGACGCAACAAAAAGAGCATGTAGGCGTGTGTTTGTGTTTATGTATGCCTGACTGTGTGCATTTGTGTGGCTCAGTGTGCTTGGTTGCACGCTCAAGTGTGTGTGTGTCTCTGTGTACGAGAGCGACTGTGTGTGTAATGTCTCTCATGCAGCCTCACTGTGTGTGTGCATCATAGAGTTGACAGCTGGCACAGCTGAGATCTTCAGTTTTTCTGCATTCAGATCTCGGTGGAAACAGTCAAACTGAACAAAAGCAGCTGGTACAATTGCCAACAGATACCAGTCACTACGGGTTACAGTGTCACCATGGATACTCTACTCTGCATAACCAGTTCTTCTAGCTTTTATGGCACTGTGCACACTTTTCATGAACTTACTGGAGAAGAATGTCAATATATGTTATTCTATATATCAAAATAATTATGTTAAAGCTGGTAATGTTTAAGGGCCATTTGGGGTGTCCTGGTGACATGGTTTAGGATGCTGGCCATATGATGGCAGCATCCTGGTTTGGGTTCTGCCAGGTACCTTTGTTGCCTGTCATCCTCCTATTTTACTCTCCATTAATTTCCTGTCACCTCCATACTGCCTGAAGGAGGAAAAAAACAAAAATAAATGGGGAAATAACTGTTAAATGGCCAGTCTGATTCGTCTACAGTTCGAAAGAGTGTAATGATCTAAATAGCTCTTGCTTAGTTCACTTTTACAACTTTTGACAAAAGGCTTGAAAATAGTTTGCACGGAAACTTGAATAAAATCAATTTATTATTTTGGCCACTTGTGGGAAGCATAAACAAGCTGCACAATACTGACATCATCACCTTTTAAAGAGACATGGCTAACGTCCTGTCCTTTAAGCTCTGCTTTTCGCGCCACCAGCCCCTGTGGGAAATATCAGGCTCTTTAGCAGCTAAATGCTCTGCTACGTTCATCAACTAGTCCGCTATTTGGTGGTGGGCGAGCAGTGTACAGTTGGTTTATCAGAACTTTCTTGGTTTAAACAGTTGCCTGCTGCTGCTAGGAACTATGCTGGTAAGAGTGGTGAGGGTGAACCAAAACAATAACGTTGCAGGCTGTAAAACCCGAAAAGAATAGTTTATTTATCGATTATTACATGTGGGTTTGTCTCTACAATCAATTTGGTCCATTGTTAATATAACAAGCTGTAGCAGCATTACGTTTTAAAACAAGTTTCACTTTGACAAGTTGTGGACTAAGTAGGTTTTTTGTGCTATTTCCCTGAGGGAATAGCAGGGAACTGTATGTTTAAATTGGCTGAGTACACTGTGCCACTGTGTTACAGCCTCTATAAGCATTAATGATGAAGGTCAGAAATCACCTGGAGAAGCTGTAATCTCAAAGTCAGCTCATTCCACCAGACCATAAACTTCACCTTCTTTTCTTCTTTTCCATAGTCACAGGTGTAAATCTCAGTAAATCTCTACTAAAGTAAAAAAGATTGTATGTTTTAGCTTTTACATTTTTCTCTGTACTTGCTGCATAGCTGTAACTCTGATTTCCGTCCTGTTTATTTGTGGTATGTCTGCATTTGCTGAGTGTACTGGGCCTTTCATGTCTTCACGAGAGGCAGATGTTGTGTGGGCAGACTGAGAAACTATTGATGAATATTTGTTCACATGTCCTCATTGGTCCTGGCATGCAGAGAGTAGCCCACTGTGCTGAGATCGACTGGTTGAAGGCTGTCCATCTGGTTGCGTTTGTACATCTGGAGCCTAAATTTCTGATAGATTCATTAGAAGTGTTTTTTTTTTTTTTTGACACTTCAAAGCAGCTTAGTAATGTTGTTCTGGAAGAGCAGTTAGTTTTTTTTGCCAGGTTATTTCTGTGTTTTTATAGGTGATGGAAAGATCATTAGGAAGGGGTCCAAGATAATACCAGTGTTTGTTTTTGTTTACTTTTTGTCCCCTTATTTCTGCTCATGCACCAAGGATGGTAATAGGATGCTTCATGTGCCCAGTGTGCTGAACCAGCTATTGCTAGGCTAAATCAGTTAGCGACCTTGTCTATTCATCTGTCGGTGTCGTCTGTCATTCAGCATCTCTAGTTTTACAGCTAGCTTGATTTTACAGACAAGCATCCGCCACCTTCACTAATGTTATGTTGTTGTCCCGGACAGTCCAGGCTATAAATAGAGCAATGACTTGCTCCAGTGGTTATCTTATCAATCAGTTGGTCTTCTCACCTACAGACTCTTAGGGGTCTTATGACTGGGGTAAACTTCCAGATATGGGAACATAGCTGCTGCAGGGGCCAGGAAGCTAATCTTGGAGCTCTCACCACGCATGGCACAACCAGAAATGTGTCACTTGAATGTGACCAATAGCAGCCAACCTGGAAATGGCTTATCAGCCAGCAGATTAATATGAGTGGTCACATTGCACCCTGAACCCTTAGCTGTGACCAAATGTGACTTACGGCCTCTGTGAACAATATAATTTTTGTAAAAACCACTACTGTCATTGGCTCTGTCACCCTCGGCCTGGACATCTCTGTTCAGTGGGCAGGAAGCAGCTAATTCAACTGATGACAGAAAGGTCATAGATGGCTGAATTTCATTTTAACCTCTCTATTAAAGGTTATGATCCATCAGAAGAGCCTATTGAAAATAGTAGCCATCAGACAATTACTGATTGGACATTGCCTGTTCATTTATTGCTCTTTTTCTAATGAAAGACTGAAATAAAGCCTTATGTCGCAGTGATTAGAGTCTAAAGCTATTATCCTGTCATTATGTCCCTTTGTGAAATGCAAATATGCATGTTTGTCTCTGCATATATACAAAGAAATGAATTCTTAATTACAATTTTAAAGTTATATGATCATTGGAAGTGCTTAAAAAGTGTTGTATATAACTTTGTTATGATATAGCAATATATAAATAAATAAATTGAAATTAAAACTAGAGTTGATAATGGGTTCCGTTTTCATAATGGTGAAGTATGAGGGTAGGCCATAGAGTGGCTGATGATAGGCACTGGGTGTTCGTATTTAAAAAAAACACACTTATATAACGGCCAAATACAAGCTATAACCTTGTATTCAAATTACCCGTCTGGGAATAAAAGTAGCTGAAGAAAGCTTAGTTGTGTAGCTGTTGAGAAAATGTGCCGGCTGCTGTGCATTGTTCAATATTTTCATCACAGATATACTGTAAAATTAAGGTCTGAAGCTTTGAAGCAAATTTGTGTTGACAGCTCTTTCCTAAATGAATTCCTCATGCCTGTATGTCTTGTATAATTACCAGAATGTATGTACAATAGTGATTGAACAGGGTTTAAATTGATTCATGGTATATATTTGAAAATTGCCACTGCATTGTCAGTCTTAGTTCATTCATTCATTCAATTGTCTCCTCCATTGTTTTTGATATTTTTCATAGTCATAGTAATCCTCAGAGCTGCATGGGCAAATAAGAACAGAGGTTTTATGGAGATTTACGTAAAATATTACTTATGTGTTAATATTTAATGTTTCTGAAAGTGGACCTTTAACTGCTTTAGGTATGTGCTTTTCATGGCTGGCTATACTGCCTGTCACTGTCAACTCTCTCTTCTCGACACAGACTTCCCACCCGCTAATGTGTGCCAATTTTCTGCTGTAGAATGTGTTTCTAACAAGATCCAATGATCTCTGTATTTGCACAGCTAATTTACTCCAAAAGAGATGGTTTCCTCAACGTGTTTCGGTGTTGACTTGATTTGTCTGGCGCCCAAAAAACAACAGTTAGTTCCCAGTTTAGGAAAAGCTACAGAGTGGAATAAACCACTTCATGCTTAGAGAATGTAGCCTGAAATGATTGCAGTGAGACATTGTGTCCCAAATTAGTCATGAAAAAAGAAATGAAAAATTCATGCTTTGGTTTGTTAATTATGTGGATGTCATGAGATAAACCCCGATATAAGATGTTAAGGGTGTTTGGACAATATATGGTCCTTACCTGGGCTGCAACTATTGATTATTTTCGGTATGGATTACTCCATACTCCATACATACTCCTCAATTATTTTCTCAGTTTCGTGATGAATTGTTTGAATTTATGATATGTCAGAAAAAGTAAAGAAATGCCCATCACAATTTCCTACAGTCCATGGAAGATATTCAAATTGCCAAAGACATAAAATTTACAATGGCATAAAACAAAGAAAAATACAAATTTGGAAGCTGGTACTAAGAAATGTTTTGCACAGCCAGTGGGTGGAGCGTGTCCAGCACAGTGGCTTGATGTGGCCCTTCTGGCGTCATTGACTTGCAATGAACCATCACTGGGATGGTTTGCAGCTGAGTGTACTTGGGCGCAAGAGAAGGATTTCAAGTATCTTGGAGTCTTGTTCATGAGTGAGGGTAAGATGTTGTGCAAGATGGACAGGTGGATTGGCTCGGACTGTATGGGACCGGTTTGGTGTAGAGGGAGGCAGATTGAAGCCAAAGATCTCCATTCATTGGTCAATCTATGTTACAACTTTCACACATGGTCATAAGCTGTGACCGGAAGAACCAGGTTGGAGAATCCAGGCGGGCTTTTTGTTTCCTTCGCAGGGTGGCTGGGCTCACCCTTAGAGAATTTGATAAAGATCTAAGACATACGAGGGGAGCTTGTTTCAATGCTCCTTCACATTTGAAAGGAGTTGAGGTGATTCATACATCTGATAAGGATGCCTCCTGGACACCTCCCTTTAGAGGTTTGAATGGTTTTCCAGACACGTCCAACTCAGCAGAGGCCCCGGGGCAGACCCAGAGCACGCTGGAAGGATTACATATCCCATCTGGCCTTTGAACATCTTAGGGTCCCCCAGGAGCAGATGGCTAGGGAGAAGGATGACTGGGCTGCTACCACCATCCAGACCCAGAGTGATTGAAAATGGATGGGTAATAATAATTTGATTCATTTATGTCCCATCAGGAGGAATTGCAATATGATCTACTTACATCCAGCGGAATCACAAAGTCAAACATTCATATTTTATATTATTTATATATATTATTTGTCCAATAATATGGTTGATAGGCAAATAACTCCAAAACATTTATTTATTATTTAACTTATTACATACAAGTGTTTAGTGTTAAGTAACAAATGGTAGCAGGCTAACACAATACACTAAGATGGTGAAAATGATAAAAGAACATACCTGCTAAACATGAACACGTCATTGCGAGCATGTTAGCATGCTGATGTTAGCATTTAGCTCAAAGCACTGCTTAGCATTGCCGTAGACTTTTAGTATGGTCTATCCCTTCATATTTCAGGACTGACAAATAGAGACATGGCATAGTTGCTAGACTACTCCATATGTTTAAATTATGTTTTTTAACTTGTGTGTTGGTTTTTGTAGTCTGGCAATTTCTCATCTTACTGATAAAAGGGGGGATCACTTTCAGCAGACATTATCCTATGTTGTTCATGGATCTGCCCTGCCCATTAGCCAGTTTAGATCCATTACTTTTACATGGTGTTTTTAACGATTGGTGGTTCAAATGGTTTTCTTTACTCTCTGTATTGAGTTTAGTGTGTCTCACTCCTGTAAATGCTTATCTGCTTCTGCACACATGTAGAAACATAGTGTCAATAGAGCAATTTTGCAAAAATTAAAGTGTCCAGATGTGCAAAGCTGATATGGACTTATGCATGTAGACTAATCATTATTTTGTAGGTCTAATAATTATTTTGTTGAATATTGTAGCAGTATTAGTCTTATAATCAGTCAATCAGAATAAAACGTCAAATGAAAGAGTCATAAGAGAGGAGGCCACCAGAGCAACAGTGATCTTAGGGTGTCTTCTTGCTTTGTAGTCTTCTGTAAAAGGGGCGGCGATGTCTGATGTCAACAGTGTGAAACTTTACTTTACCCACCCTAGCTCTATTCTATCTTAACTAATTTCTTTGTTCCAATTTATCACAGAATAAATAATTAAATTAGGTAGTAAAGTTGATTGCATGTCTAATGCTTCCATATTTAACAGTGTGGCATTCTTTTCTGCAGAACCATACTAAACACCTTAAAAAGACAGTCATAGACAGTGTAAAACCTGGTTTTAATGGCAATTATACTCAATATGTTATTATACCAACACACAAACATATTTACCATATAAGTCTGTAGATATATATACCTGTATCTCCATAGATATAGCAAATTAAATAAGTACCACAGAATCTCTACAGGTCGTCTTTTGATCTCTGCTAAAGGAATGTAAGAGAGGAGAGGGGATATGCAAAAGAAGGGCTAACCCCCACACAGACACATCTGCACTCAGACTGTATTTTAACTTAAATCTTATTTCATTACAAGCTATCATCAGTGTTTTTGTTATGTAAAGGCATATTCACATTTCCTGTTTCATCAGATATTAAATAAGACAAGACATCTTTATCATTTCTGGATTAATGGATAGGTGTAAACTATTCCTGTTAGTTCAGTTTCCATTTTACCTGTGACCAGTACGTTGTTATTCTAGTTATGTCAACAAAAAAGTTGGTAATTAAATTTTTTTATTTTTATATAAATTTAGTTACTTCCGAGTAAAGTGGTTTAGTTAAATCTGCTTTACTTGATTTTTGGCTACCTTGTTGTTAAATGCTAAATGCAACATTGAGATATTATTTCCTTATGAATAAGGCAAACAGTGTGTACGGAAAGTATTCAGAGCCCTTCAAATTTTTCACTCTTTGTTTTATTGCAGCCATTTGCTAAAATCAAAAAAGTTCATTTTATTTCTCATTAATGTACACTCAGCACCCCATCTTGACAGAAAAAAAACCAAAATGTAGATTTTTTTTCAAATTTATAAAAAAAGAAAAACTGAAATATCACATGGTCACAAGTATTCAGACCCTTTGCTCAGTATTGAGTAGAAGCACCCTTTTGAGCTCGTACAGCCATGAGTCTTCTTGGGAATGATGCAACAAGTTTTTCCCACCTGGATTTGGGGATCCTCTG